>QTSX02003956.1:0-29178 GCA_014839935.2 Entomophthora muscae | reverse complement strand
TAATTTAACCTTGGTTTTTGGGTTTGAACCCCTAAATTACTAGTAAAAATTAGCTTAAAATCAGTTAAGCCAAAAATACTAATAGATTCACATATGCAGCACTCAACTCCCTGGTACTCGACAAAGTGTTGAGTACCAGGGAGTTGATCACCAGGGAGTCAAACTTACCACTGTTGCTGTCCCAATTGGACGCATTAGCAGAAAATATAATTTTGGGGAATAATACCCCAGAATAATCAAATCCCCCTTAGCAATTTGCATCCCCCTAATAAATCATATTCCCTTGCAACTTAAATTTTATTTTATTTTTAAATTTTTTATTTTAAATATTAAAATTTTAATATTGAAATATGTAATATAAAAATATTTTAATATTAAATTTTAATATTCCATAGTTTAATTACTAAAATTTTAATATTGAATATTTCAATATTAAATAATTCACAATTAAATAAAAATATTCAAACTTTAATATATAAATTTTAATATTTAAAAGAATATTCAAATTTTAATATTTAAACTTTAATAGATAAATTTTAAGATTTATAATTATAATTTTACTTTTAATATTTTAAGACTGTTTTAAATTTTAATAGGTAAATTATAATAGTAATATATCTAAATATATTAAAAGACATTAGTTATAGTTGCAACCACGTCAAATAATAAAAACTAAGTTAAAAATGTTTTTATTTACTAGCTCAAAGAGTACAGGTTCATTTATTATATAGACAAACAACAAGAATTGAATTTATCTGCATCATTTGGCCCGCTCCACTATTGTTCTAAACAAGTGATTGTTTAGAACTCAAATTACTTTTCCCTTGTAATATGATTTGATAAATATATTTGATATACTTGAACCGCGTCCTAAGTACTAATTAGTAAGCAATATATGAGAATCATTGGTTTCCGTGCTGTGTGGCTATAGTGGCATTGAAATATTAAGGATCAGATGATGACTTGCAAGGTCCAATTTGTGGCTTAAAAAAGCCAGAGTACCAACAAGGATTCACAATTATTTTAAATAAAATTAATCTATTTCTATCTTTTTTAATTTATTTATTTGTTAGTGCAACAGTCAATATAATATTCAGTGCATTATAATAAAAATATATTCCTCATACCTAGTATAATTAATTTTACTTACCTGTTCTATGTATTCTTATATGTCTATAATATATTCAAACATCACATAATTATATATAAATAATAATTATTGAGTCCTAATAAAAACAAAATAAATAAAATAAAAACAAATAAAACCCAGAGTGTCCATTTATCTGATTGGCTCAGAGGCCAGGGCTTTGGGGAGGAAGGATTCTGAGTGTTTGTAAAAAGCTGCCACCACATCAGGTGGTATCTCAAATTGACTGACCTCAAGGATGTTGAAGAGATCCTTGGTGTCTTGGGGGAGGCCTTTCTTCACCTTATTCTTGATCCACCCAAAAACCTCCTCAATTGGATTTAGGAATGGGGAATATGGCAGGAGGAAAAGAAGTCTCATTGGAAAATTGGTAAGCCGGTGGCTGGAGGTGTGGCTGTTTTTGTTGATGGGTGGGAACTCTGAAACAACCAGATCCACTTTGTGGAGCCCAGCATTATCCAACACAGCAATGTTGGTTGTACTGCAGTAATTGATCCAGAGATACTCCTTGACAGTTCAGAGAAAATAAAGAAATGTCCTGCTATTATGAGGACCCTTGATTATTTGGTATTGGTCCAACCCGCGAGGACCAAGAAGCGCAACCATTTAATAGGTCTGGTAACAGACAGCTGCACAATGGGCTACGCCATCCTTGGACCCCTTCTTGACCCACTGCTGCTAGACCTGAGTGAGGAGGAAAATAACAATTTGTTGATGTAGAAGAACTGGACATTCCCAGTCTTCTTTAGGGCCATATATGTCTTGGCATAAATGCATCAATTCTTGATGGTCTTCTCATTGTTTCTGTTGTACAGAGAAACTCCAAGCACCTTCCATGAGAAGCCCAATTTTACCATTGATTTGTATACAAGGGTTTTAGAAACAGAAAGCCCAAACTTTGTGGCAAGCATTGATTGGACAGTAACTGAGTCCAGGTGGCAATCATTGGTAACTCACTGCTTGATTGCATCAATATGTGCAGGCTGAAGGAGTTTGGGCTGCTATTTAGCCTGGGTGGATTTGGCTATTTTCCCAGTGTTGCCATATTTGGTGTCAATGTTGCCAATGTATCTGGCTGTGACACCAAATCAGGGCGCAATATCCCAAACCACCATTCCCCTGTTCAAACAGTTGAGGAGAGCTTTACACTCACTATCTGTCAACCAACACTGGCCCAAGCAGGTACCGCGGCATCCTGGCTATCAGGCTCAACAAAGGGGATGAGGACCTTTGTGTAGAAGGTGGGATCACACTTGGTTGTGCTGGCGCCGTCAATGGTGGCATAAGACACAGGCACAGATGGCTCAACAGTGGTGACCAATGGCTTGTAGGAGGTGTCAAAAACGCAGGGACATGCAATGGCAACTCTTGGATCCAGAGTGCGGGGCCAGGTGACAACGGGGTACACAGTGGAGGTGTAAGTAACCTTGTTATTCCTGGTGACCCTAGTGTAAGAGACTTTGGTTGCAGGCCTTGAGAGCAGCTTCTTTCTTGGATTCAGACTGGTTGATTGGGCTTGGGACGCGGGAGGTGCTTGACCGGCAATGACGCCTTGGGAGGCCTGTATGTCAGCATGACTCCCCTCAAGTTGGGTTATGGGTCTGTTCTTGGACCCTCTGGGATGCTCTTGTGGACAGGCTGCCCCGCGGGCTGGTGCAGGAGCTGGTTGGGAATACAATTGTCTGTCCATAAAAATAAAATAAAAATATATATTTTAGATTAAAATATATATTTATTTGGATTTATTGGTTTAGTTGTGAGTAGTTGTTTTCTCTTGATTTAGCCTTGAATATAACAGAATTTTCATATATGTGATTTGAAGTATATAATATTGTATCCTTTCCAGTTTTGGATGATTTTAAAGTTTAATCACTTTTTATGTCTAAACATGGTTGTTGAGATTGAATTTTTTATTTGATTTTAGTTGTGGTGGAGCTTCTTGATTTGGGTTGATGTTTCCTAGTGTGCTTACTGTACATTCAATTTGAATTCCAGTTCCCGCAATTAATATCTGAGTTTACTAGTGACATTCAAAAGTGATTTGAAATTTGATTCTTGGATTTGAAAATCCTGAAATTTCAAAAAACATAGTAAACTTAATGAAAATGGTTGCTGGATTTGAACGCTTCAAAATTGATTCCAGTTAATTCATTTTGTCCATTGGAAATATGCAGTTTGACTTGGCTTTACAAAGTGTCTATGAGTTTCTGCATTTTCAAATATTCAAATAAATACTCAAAAAAATCAATTTAATTAAAAAAGGCCATCCTACAAAAGTAATTCAAAATTTGGACCAAGGATTTGACAATCCCGCATTTTTACGTTTAGGTTCTGAATTTACAGTATGAGATCAACACAGGAAAAATATCCTGTTGTTAAATTATTAAGCTGATTAAGCTAAATATGGTAAATCATTATATCCACACCAAAGTATTTTTAATGATACAGCAAATTCAGAACACATAGGGCAAAATGTGGGATTGTCAAATCTCATATCAAAATTCAAATCACATTTACAAGCAAGTCATTTGAGTGAAAAAGAAAGTAATTAATAAAACCAATTATTTTATTTGACATATTTGTATTTTTTTAAAAAATATTTGTAAATTTTAAATCCATACAACAAATAATTCATTTAATTAAAAAATCTCACCAAGAAAATACATGATTGTAGGATTGTCAAATCCTATGTCCAAACTTCAAATCATGATTGAGATGAAATTAAAATTAATTTAATTAATGTGCATTTTAAAAGTATGTAAAAGGATCTAGAGTGGATTTAACCTAATTCTTTTATAAATCATTGGCATTCTTGAATAATTACTTAATTTTATTATAAGACAGCTAAAATTTAGATACATAATATTCACCAAAGTAGACATACTTAATAAAATTTACTAAAATTTACACCCTTCTTATTGATTTTAGTTTTTTTAAGTAAAATATATTATTTAATCTTATTTTAGCAATAATCAAGCCAACAAGCTGTTCCCTGGTCTTGATGAAATCTGTCAGGGATATACTCATTTGGGAGCTTCTCCCCAATGGAATGAAGAAAAGCTCCCAAGTTGAACTTGACTAGAGTGGTTTCTAATGGAATTTCAATCATTAACATATGTAATAAGTGGCTTAGTAATCTGAACCTCCCCAAAAAGGGAGTGGGGTGGGTTAACAAAAAGTAGATGATGGTCTAGCCCAGGACCAACCATGACACTGGGGGTGGATAATAGGAGGAAACCAGGCATTTTTGACGTACAGAGCATGGCAGCGCATGGACCAAATTGATACCAGATGGGGTCTTTGGATTTATCAGTTGGTGTGGGATCAGGGGTTTCAAATTTCACATTAGCCCAGCAATATCAGCAACTGTCAGCATTTAAACTGTCTACATATAACATCCTCCATATCAGTAAAATTCCCAAAAAATATTTTTGTATTTTTATTATATGTTTATTGGTTTTTTTACTTTAAATACTTTTTCCTAATGTTAAAGCTAAATTTAATTTTAATTATCAAGTTTTGAGTAAAATTTTAAAAATAAAGCCAAAATAAAATTTGGGATAGTCAACATAGAGGATGTTACATACAGACAGTTCAAATTCAGACTGTTGTTGCAATATCCTAGTAACACACAAAAAACTCATACTAGGAGGAGGGATTTCATGCTGTTAGTGGTGTACACAATTTTCTACTAATAAATTATAATTTGAGAATATAGAGTTTATATTGAACAATTGAGAGAAATGAAATTGTTGGATTGATTTGCTCAGGAAAAGGATCTCAGCTTAAATACTGAAGGGGGAGTGGGATAGGAATATTGTGTTTACCCTTAGGTTCTGCAATACTGTTGATGAGGTACAGCAGTTTTTAAAGCTATGGCAACAATCAAAATTACTTCATATTTAAGAAAACCCCAAGTTGGATGAGATTCAGGAATCAAATAATCTAAGTATTTTTGATGAACAGGCAAACTATCAAACAATAAACAAAATATCACTAACACAAAATATGAAATTATATCAAACAGCAAACAGTGTAGCTCAAACTACAAATAAATTGAACTGACACAGCAAGTGAGATGGATTGATGCTGTTCCAGAATAAATTATAATCCTATATGGATTCAGATGAGACACCAACAGAAGGATTAAAATAAAACAAAAATAGAACAACCTAGAAGCAAGATTTCACAAACACAAAAAAATGAGGCCCCACAAGATGTGTAGCATGTGCGTCCTAAAATAGAAGATTAACAGTTTAACAACTAATCAGCAGCTATTAAATTTAGGAAGAGAGGCATTTTATTCATTTTATGGCTCCTGGTTTGTGTATAATAGGTTTGAGAACTTTCCAAATATGGACTTGATATTACAATAAAAATAAATCATAAAATTTTAAACTTCTACTTTTAGTGATTTTATCCTAGGTTTTTTTACAATGGTTTTTTAAAAAAAATTTTAATGGTATCAGCAAAAAAGCCAGCAGCAGCCAATCAAGCTTTAATAGAGTTGAGGCTCAGAACGTGGATGCACCTGTTTACACCCAGGTCTTTGATGCAGGTAGCAAGGAAGATGACCTGTACTTGACCCCTGGCCTCTATGGCTTTGACTTGTTTTAGAGTCACTTAGCATCTAGCTCTGCCCCTGCCCCCTTATCCACCCCTGCACAAGCTGCTAATCAACCAGCCAATCAGAATGGTAACCCTGGTTTGAAACAACTGCCCACTAACAACCAACCTGACCTATCTCAGCTAATCAGGCCCTAGCGCTTGCGGCCCAGAGCACCAAGCGCCAAATCATTACTGCCCAGATTTTCCAAGAAATTGTGGCACTCAACCAGCATGGCCTGACTTGGGAACAGATTGCCACCCAATTGAAATTTACCAGAGCCACTATCATGCAGGAGTTCAACAATCAAATGAACAGGGGCAACCTTATTGGGATAGCCAAGGAGCCAAAGAAGGCCCCAGAGTCCCAGATCAACAAGGCATACCCAACTATGCTCAATCTCCTACAGCAGGACCCCAAGCTTCCCCTGACCCAGGCCCGTAAGCAACTTGTACACCATGGCATTTGGGTTTCTGAGTGCATGGTACAGCTCTGGATGAACAGGAAAGTGGCTTCAATCAGATTTTTTTACCAATTTTAGAGGCAATCAATGAGATGGCAGTGAGGATTCTCCATATGATCCTACCATTAATTCTACTCTTGTCCAATACTTGACAAGTTTGCTGAATAATTTCATATTCATCTCATAATACTAGTTATCAATTGTTTTTGACAATTTTAGTGAGCAAGGAAAAGCCACTAAGAAAAAAGGAAGGAATAATTTCAAGAAGGGGGTTTTTGGTGTGTTTCTGGCTGTTTTGGCAAAGGGGTTTGTCTATTATTGGACAAACCCTGATTACACCAATGACTATGAGTATAGCCATATCCTTGGAAAATTGCTTGACTCCTGAGATAGATAAAATCCTCCTATCAGGTTTTCTTGAGCCACCAGATGGAGGGTAGCTCCACTGCCCTTGAGTCAATCCAAGAACACAGGCACCAGGCCTCAATATACCCAGTTGGCCACACAGACATCCATCTGGCCAAATGTGTGATCTTCAATATTGGAGACACAGTTCAGGAGCCCCGTCCACAGGCTTTCAATAACCTTTATCTAGGAGTACTGGACTATGATTCTCTCTTTGGTCACCAAATGGTGGCTGACTTGTTTGCGCAGATGGGTTTCCATGTGAATATGGGCAACCAATCATAGAAGGAAAAGTGCCTCTCAGCCCATGCCACAGCTGTCTATCAACCAATCCAGCCAATGACAGACAAGGAATGCAACAAGCGGTATATGGCAACCATCACAATAAATCCAATTAATCTACCCCCATCATCCCCACCTGCCAGCTCCCCACCCAGTCTCAGACCTCCCAGGCCAGCACCACCTTGACGCTTTCTCTCTCACACTATTCTGCCTAATAGGCATTACTCTTCCCCTCCCACATAGACTTCTTGCCACCAACCATTTTGTATTTTTTTATTTTTTTATTTTTATCCATAATTACAATTGTTGTTTTCTCTTTTTTTAGTTGATTTTATGCTTTATGTTCAGTTTATTTCTGTGAATCATGTTTACTATGTTGTGTATCTAGATCCACAAAACAGTTATTTTTAAAGCTCTTTACACAGCCCCTTGTGAAAAAATTAACAATAATTTGGTGATCAGCTAAATTTGAATTATAAAATTATAAGTTTATTGTGTTTAGAATAAGTTGTTGATGATTTAAATTCAAAACCAAAAATGTAAACTTTAAGCCAATCAGGAGCCAATTGATAAATGCATTGTTGTGACATACAGGGTCATTCAATAATTTTTTGATTCATGTGCGCTATTTACTATGATTAGCTGGATGTTTTGCCATTGTGTGCCATTTCTGCTGTGGCAAGTTGTTGGTGGACTAGTGCTCAATCAGCTGCTGGGTTAGCACTAGTCCATCAACAACTTGCCACAGCAGCAATGGCACACAATGGTAAAACATCCAGCTAATCATAGTAAATAGCGCACATGAATCAAAGAATTATTGAATGTCCTTTTATGTCACAACAATCACTTTCTCATTTGGCTCCTGATTGGCTTAAAGTTTATCATTAAGAGTTTAAATTTGGATCAGCACAACTTTATCTAAACACAATAAACTTATAATTTTCTAATGTAACTTTAGCTGATCACCAAATCGTTGCTAATATTTTCACAAGGGGCTGTGTAAAGAACCAAAAACTAATATGGCAATTATGGAAACAATGTAAAAAACAAAGCAAACAACACATATTGAGATAATTTTAAAACATATACACAATGGGTAAAAAGGTGGTATGTTGTAGTAAATGGGAAAACAAACAGGGATAAACAAAGATGTAATAATATCATAATAACACAGAGTTTATTTAGGTGAAAGCTATAAAAACATATGCAAAGATTAGTAAAAAAATCAATGAGAAAATTGGAGAAGCTGCTTAAACACCTTGACTTTGCAATTACAAAGATCAAAGATAATTATTGCAAGGTCAAAGCAAAGGTCAAGTCTGCTGTCTTTACAGGCAACAAAATTGATAAAGTGTCAGCAAGGCGCTTATGGCCAAGATTCACTACACATCCAAAAAAACAATTGAGCGTGCTTTAAATGTACAAAAGACTGTGGTGTTAAAGGCCTCAATTTAAGGCCTATAATCTTTCTGCAAAGTTTTTCTGGGTCAATGACCCTGAGATGTATGCATATCTCAAACCTACCAAGCGCGCCAGAACAGTAGACACCAAGATGCCTGCACAACTGGTTGCACCAATGATGTCACAAGTGACAAACTCCTACTGACCATGATTACTGAAAAGCCTCAACTACGGGATTCAAACCCTGAGACCCCACAGGCCGCCAGCCTGCAAATTTTCAGGCTCAAGCCAGAGCATATCTTGACTTCAGAAATCCCTTTAAAGCTGGATGAATCAAAATCATCCACATAAACAATTCCCACACTAAAGGCTCCTGTTAACGCAACCAATCAGTGGGTGATCCCAGCCATAGAACCCAAAATAACTTGGGCCTCTATGAGAAGAAATAGAGAAACTTCCCAATAAATGTGGGCCACCCAGAAATAACCAACCCCACAACCCAACAAGGAAATTGGATTATTCCCAGTTCAAACCAGCCAATGATTTAACTCCTGCAATGAATGCCACCAAAGACTGGAAAGATCAGGTAAACAGTACCGCCCAGGCCAGAGAAATTTGTAAAAGTTTTCCCATGACAGATGGGCATACTTATACCCTGGACCACCAGGAAGATGCCCATTGCCATTCTTGCAATAAAGTGACATGAACCTTTGGTTCAGCCAGGTTATTCCATCTTTGATTTTAGTTCTATTTCATCTACAGTCTACCTCCCATGGTTCTGCACCCCATACCCTGCAACCCCAAGAAACCACAGACCAACTGCCTGAGTTTTACCATCCACCAGGAGTCCCCTATGGCCCTGTACATTTCACCAAGTACCCTCCCAATCCAGCGTATTTGGAGTTCATCCTAGAGGAAATCCTAATCTACAATCCAGAGGCAAGAACTAGAGAGACCAAAAGCATATACAGGGAAGGCCGCAAGATCACTATTCCTCCCCTGCTATTCTGCAATAAATACAACCACCTGCCTGCGTACTTGGTCCCCATGACTCCACCTCTCACCCTGCGGCCCAAACGCCCGCAAGAATCTGTTACTGCCAATGAATCCACCTCCACTCAAATATTTGGGGTGATGTACATCACTCTTACCAGCTTGATAGATTCTATGGTACCCGCCAGCAGACCTTGGGCCCTCCTGGGCAAATTGTTATCTTATATTGTAAAGTTAGCTCCAATCTTTTGGTGGGCCCTCCCTGCCGGGCCCGCAGGCCGTCTGCCCACAAGTTCTCAGGAACCCCCCACAGGCTGGTTCCCTGACAATGAAGCCAAACCCACACAAGCCACCGCCAATGAAGAATGTACCTAAAAAATTAATAAACATAAATAAATACTTACCTGATTTTTTTAGAAATAATCAATGGTGTAGTGCACAAGGTCCTTATTATGTATGTCCCCACCACCTTCTATAGCGGCAACTGTAGTAAAATTGACTTCCTGGTGCTTGACTCCCTGGTGATCAACTATTAAATAAAGTGAGAATTCAGCTTTTTGCCTGATTGGCTACTGGAAATTGATACTTTTTTAATTAACAGATCTTGATGTAATGAAAACCTTTAATATAAATAATTAAGCCATACAACTATGGTATACTAAAGTTACCCCTGAGATCCCAAAAATGCATAAAAATGATACCTTAACTAATAAGAATAAGGAAAAATAAGAATTAATTTTCTCATTTTACTATGTAATTTACACTATTCATTATAAAAATATTTTTGATTACCATAAAAATTAAAATTCTAATGAGACAAAAATAAACATAAGCACAATACTGTAAATTCAGAACCTAAATGTAAAAATGCAGGATTGTTAAATCCTTGGTCCAAATTTCAAATCACATTTGCGGGCAACTCAGCTGAATGAAAATTAAAATATTTAATAAAATAAATAATTTTATCTGACCTTTTTTTGATTGATTTAAATTGCAAATTTTGAATCCCTTGAGCAGATATCTCAACTAACCAAAGACAAAAATCAGCAAACTAATTTAGGATACATTAGTCAGAAATGTGGGATTCCAATGTACATTTTGGTATTTTCCTAAGTCTAACAAATCATAGATAATACAGTAGTTTTCAAACCTGTTGAGATAAACGTATATTATTCAGTTTAGAACGCATGAACTAAGTCTAAAAACAAAGTCAAAGTGGATCAAAATCTATTGTAATTTAATATAAATTCCTTGATTTTTGATCTTTTTTTTAGACTGAGTTAATGCGTTCTAAACTGAATAATATATGTTTATCTCAACAGGTTTGAAAACTACTATATGAAAAAATTAATAAATATGAAATTGTGGGATTGTCAAATCCAGGAACCAAATTTCAAATCATAATTGAAGTGAATTTGAAATAAATTTAATTTATGGGTGTCTCAAAAAGAATGCCAAAGGATCTAGTGTGGATTTGTTTTATTTTTTTAGGAATCACAGGCATTCTCAAAAATTATTCAATTCCATTTTAGGACAGCTAAAATTTATATGCTTGATTACTGTTGATTTTAGAAAACACTAATGATAAAATATAATTATATATTACAATCTATTTTTATCAAATTACTTTTTTCTTGTTGTAGTGATTGTTCATTTGTTGTTGATAATGTGCTTGCATTTAATTGGATAGTTTCATCTTCAGTTGCCTTGGCAATAGAAAATCATGTTGCTTCTGTGACCACAGCTGGCCTCAGGGAGGCAACTTGATTTTCTATTGCCAAGGCAACTGAAGGTGAAACTATACAATTAAATGCAAGCACATTATCAACAACAAATGAATAATTATCACAACAAGGAAAAGCAGCTTGATATAAATCAATTGTAATATATAATTCTACTTTATTATTAGCATTTTCTAAAGTCAACTGTAATCAAGCATCCTTAATAGAAATACATAAATACAGATTGTAGTAATCTTGTGATCTATCTTTCCCACCTGTCCTTCCTTCCTTAAAAAGACGTTTGTTTGGCCCCTGGCTACGCCAGGAGCCAAAAACTTTAAAAAAATTTCTGCATAGTCAGGAGGGTGGCTCATATACAGTAGTTTTAAAACCTATGGCAACAAGCAAAAAATACTTCAGATTTAAACAGATTCAACTCAGATGTAAACAAAATCAAATCATCTGAAAATAAACTTGATAGAACCCAAATCTATTTTAAATTAATATAAATTCATTGAGTTCTAATTTCCTTTAAAGATTATTTATTTTTGTTTACATCCAAGTTAGATTGATTTAAATCTGAATTATTTTTGCTTGTCACCAAAGGTTTTAAAACTACTGTATCATTATATGGATTTGTGTTTGCCATATTAGTGATTTGGAGTGCAGAATATTGTGTAATTTCCATGCTTAGACAAATTTACATCTCACTTAATTTTCATGTCTAAACATGGCTATCAAAAATGAATTTTCTATAAGATTTTATCCAGAGTGGAGCTTCTTGATTTGGACTGATTTGTCCTAGTTTCTTACTGTACATTCAATTTGGATTCTAAATCCTGCAATTTTTATTTGAATTTACTAGTGTGATTCATTTATGATTTGAAATTTGGTTCTTGGATTTGACAATCCCACAATTCCAAAAAACATAGTTATCTTAATGAAAATGGTTAATGGATTTGAATGCTTCAAATCTGATTCCAGTTAATTCATTTTGTCCATTTGAAATATGCAGCTTGACTTGAAGTTTGAAAAAATGTCTATGAGCTCCTGCATTTTTAAATATTCAAATAAAAATACAAATAATTCAATTTAATTAAAAAAGGCCATCCTGCAAATGTGATTCAAAATTTGGACCAAGGATTTGACAATCCCACATTTTTATGTTTAGGTTCTGAATTTGCAATAATATAAGTTATGCAAAATATAAAGAAATATTAATATTTAATTGATATACTTCATATAAGCACAACTGTGATTATATTTTGTTTCACTAGTAAATTGATAAAAATTAAGACATTTCATTTACTTTATACTATAACTATTCCTCTCAAACTTACCATATATACATAAAATAATCATCAATATCTAATTAAATCAAAAATAGAAAAATTAAAACTAAAAACTAAATGATCAAAACTAAAAAGTAAAAATTAAAGCTAAAAAGAGAAAAGTTAAAATAATTTAAGCAAACAAGCAAGTTTATTCTTCATCTTTCTTCCCCTTCTTCATTTTAGCCCCTTCCAGGAGGGCAGTGGCAATAAGCTCAATCTGCTTCTTGATTTCAAAGGCTTTGTAATTATTCTTGGCTGCACCCTGGATGGTCTTGGTGAAGAGCAAGGACTTGGTGGTGGGCTTGGTGGGGGGACCTTGTTTGCAAGATCCCTGAGCTTGGAGATTGTTTTCTCCTGCTTGTGCTGGAGGAGGGAAAAGAACTTATTGAACTTTGGGTGCAGCCCAAAGTTAGCCTTAAGATGCTTATGATAAGCCTCAAGAGCAAAAGTTGTCTTCATCTCACCATTCACTGCAGCCCAGTACACATTCCAGCTGGCCTTGGCTTGGGCCTTAATTGCCTCTGAGTAACAACTTTCTCAATCCACTGGGGCTCAAAATACTCAAGGAAAGGCTTGGAATCTGGATGCTTTTCTATGTAAGGAACCTTTGAGAGAACCTCAAACCCCTTCACAGTGTGCTCTGACTTTGAAAAAGCCAAGGCACTAAATTGTGCCAGCACTAAATTTCAGGTGTCCAAGGTATTCCTTTGGCTCAACCTAATAGGCTCAGCATGGGCCTGCATATTGCAAGCAACTGCTTGGCAGAAGTGGAATCCCTGCACCTCTCTATCAAACAGCTGCTCAAATGCATTGAACTGAGCAGGCTCAAAGTCCATAATGCATATGTGAGGCCCCAGAGCTCTATCTTGCCTTTTCCTCCAAGTCCAGGATGGTCTGGTCTTTATCAGCATCAGGAGAGTTGGCACAGGTGTGTGTGGGGGGGTCTTCTTGGGGTCATTGGCAGGGAGAAGCATGGAAAGCTTGCGGCAGAGGATGAAAAAAGCACGAGTGTAAATGGCCTTGGTGGCCCCAGGAAGAAGATAGAACATGAGTGGAATCACCTGGATGTCAATCTGAGCATGGATCATCCAGACCTGCTTGAACATCTGGAGGCAAGTGACAAAGGTACCATCAACTAGCCAGTTTTAAGCCCTTTTTAACTCCAGCAGGTTCTGCTGAGTGGCATAGCAGATTATGCAGTCATTGCTGCCAGGCCTATTATCATGGAAGAGGAAGCGCTCCCCACTTGGAAGCTGCTTGAGCTTGTGGGTGAGCGTAAGCTCCAAGAGGACATCCAAAGCCTTGGGGGGAGGGGGATTGGCGGCAATACACTTATTGCTTATGGAATTAACCAGCTGCTCTTGAGTTGGCACCAACATGAGATTGTTGGGTTTTAAGTGCTGCAGGGCTTTAATAGCCAAATTTTGTGCGCAGAGGTTGGCAGAGATTGGGATGACTTGGACCAGGTACCATTTTAACATCTGGGTTATAAGATAATTGGGGGCTCACAAGAGTGCTCCCCCTTCTCTACAGTTACTTGCTCCCAGCCCTCAGTGTTTAGCTGGGGCCTGCTAGTCTTATCATCACAGACAAAGTGCTTGCTCTTGGTTTGGCACTTTTGGTTGTTGCAATTAAAGATATAGTTGTCAGTAATGTAACCAGGGCCGCCCTTTACAGACATGATTGGGAAGTAACAGGGGAAGCGCTTGGGGACTTTAAACTCTCCGTCCACATTACAGATATTGTGGATGGCCAGTGGATCCCAAGCCATATGACCAGAAGTTTTAAACTTCTTAGAGTATCTTTCTAGCTCATCTTGGGGGTCAGAGGAAGGAGGAGGAGAAGAGCCATCAGGGGAGGAGGGGAAGGTATCTTCAAGGCCTGCTTGGAGGTCTCCTTCTTCTTTCCAGAAGAAGATATAGGCTCCTTGGCAGCCCTTTCTTTCTTGATGTGGAGCTTCTTTGTGGGCTCAGAGTCAGCCTCTGATTCATAAAAAGAGTGATTGGTGAGATTGTCATCACTTTTATTTGACAGGGACTTGCAGGGGAAGATGAAGGTGAGGGGGAAGATGAGGGTGGAGGGGGTTGGGAGGAGATGGAGTTGGGGGGAGTGAGAGTCTTTGCCTTTTCAGGCTTCTTGGCAGGCCTGGGATTGGTTGCAGGGTCCTTCAAGCCCTTTGAGGATTGGCACTTGATAGGCTTACTGTTCTTTTTTGATCTTGGCTAAAAAAATTAGTATTGTAAATAATATAATTGTAATATAAATTTAATACAAAGTGATAAAGCAAAGAAAAATACAAGTAAAAAGTATACAAAGTTTTGTAACTGTGCTGTTCTAGCAGGTTTACAAGGAGAAAAATATTTGGAAACTATTTAATATTCTTTGTTGAGAGATAAATATTATATAGTCATTTTGAATTGTGGATAGTAGGAACATGATAGCGTAGATCACACAGTGGGATGGTGAAGGGGGGTCGCTTGATTCTTGTAATGAGTCAAGCTCCAAAATAAGTTTTTCACCAGGGAGGATCAGCTTCTGTTCATGTTATTGTATTTGAAAATCCAAGTCAACTTCCTAGTTTGTCTTCTATTGACTGGATAATCAGATTATGGGTCATAAACCCACTTACTTGGAACCTAGCTGATGGATTGAGCCTGCTGTTTTGACACCCCCCAACTGAAGCTCAGACTCCTCTTGGGGCAGATTGTTGGGGAGGTTGTCAGGAGCTTGGGTGCCATACTGTACTAGGTGTTATTTGGTGGCGGATAATATGGTCTTGCATTGTTTTTGTCTTGCCTTGCAGGGTCTCAGGCAATCATTGTGGATTACTTTGTCTTGTTTTTTGTTTTCCGAGTCCTTGCACAAGGTAAGTGTTGTTTTTGGTTACTTTTAGAATGATGGCAGGGCCCATTTTTTCTGGCTGTAATTTACTTTTATTGGTATTCATGACACAAATCTCATCACCAACCTCATGTCTGTCTTATATGGGGACAAAGGTCTTTTGTAGACACTTTTCTTCTTTTTCTGATTGATTGCTATTGGCATGTATGACCTGGGGATCTGAGCGGGGTGGAGCCTTGTTTGGCATCTCCAGTTTAGGTCCTGATAGTGCTTGGATGATATTGGGTTGTGTTCCATAAACTAACTCAAAGGGGCTTTTACCAGAGGATCTGTTCATGTGAGTCTGGCATACAAGCAATGCAGTTGGTAGATGCTTGTACCAGTCCTTGGGTCTCCTGGCGGTGAGCTTGGCCAAGGCTTGCACAAGGCTGCCATTTAGTTGCTCCACACGTCCATTGGCCTGAGGATGGTAAGGTGCTGTCACTGTGTGCTGGACCCTGCTCTTGGAAAGGTATACATTGGTATCTTCAGAGGTCAGTTCTTTGCCTCTGTTGGTTATCAGGAGTTCTGGCTTTCTGAACTTGCTGATGATTTCTTTTCCTATGAATTGCCATATTTCATAACCTGTATGTTTTTTACTGCTTGTGCCACTGTCTATTGTGTGGAAAAGTCTATTGCGGTAATGATGTATTTCTTTTTTTATGCTTCTCTGGCATAGGACCCACAATGTCTAGGGCCCACACCTTGAAGGGCAGTTGCGTTCAAATAGGTAGTGCTGATTTAGGTGGGGTATTGCTTTTTGCAAATTTCTCACATACTTTGCATTGGTCTAAGACTTCCTGGACATCCTGATATAAGGTTGGCCACCATACTTTGTGTTTAAAGAATTCATAGAGGTTATGTCTTTTTGTGTGTCCTAGGTCTCTGTGGTAACGCAGGATTGTGTCAACTTGCTGATGTGTGGGAATATAGGACATGTTTGTTCCATTGGACATTTTTTGATGTAGGGTCCAATATAAGTCTGCAAATAAGTGCTTGTTCTTAATGACAGTTTCTTTTGTTATGCCTGTGGTACCAGGGGGGAACCTTTGTCCTTTGTTTGGAGCACCAGGAGAGGCCAGTCTGGTTCAAGCCCATTCTTACCCCTTGTGGCTCTTACGTACAGGCACAAGAGTGTATCTGCCATGAAAAGCTCTGGACCAGGATTATATTGTATGAGCATATTGAATCTCTCCAGAAGTTCCACTAGCAAGTTTGACAACAGGATAAGTTTGCTTGGGTTTTGAAGTAGATAATTGACTTGTGGTCTTTCTAGGCCGTGAACTCCTCCTGCTGTTCTAGGTAATAATGTCATTTGGTCAGGAAGTGCACAATTGCTAAAAACTCTTTGTCATGTATAGGGTAATGGCACTTGCCATCTGTCAGTTTGCATTATTTTTAGGCTACAGACAGAAATTCACCATCATTGTTTTTGATTTGTAGTACTCCCCCAATGGATGTATCAGAGGTGTCTGTCTCCATTTGATATTCTCCAAGATCTTTGGAGTATTGTATGATGGATGCTGTTGTGAGCTTCTCCTTAAGATGTCTAAAGCAAAGGTCATGTTGGGGTCCATAAAAACTTAGATTTGGTGCCAGTTATGGCAGACAGGGGTGCAGTCAGGACACCAAAGTTGGGTATAAATTGTTGTAAATAGGCAACCATTCCCAAGAACGTGTGGAGTTCTGACTTGTCCTTTGGAGGTGGCATTTTGCAAATGGCCTGGATTTTCTGGCTGTCAGGTTTAATTCCATCTTTTGAAACTATGTGTCCCAAGAAAAACAGCTGATTGCAGAAGAACTGGCATTTGAAATGCTTGCCTAGCAGCTTATGTTGTGCCAGGGTGGCAAAGACTGCCTCCAAGTTCTTGTGGTGTTGTTTTACCAAGGGGCTGTAGACAATGATGTTGTCCAGGTATACCAAGGCATGCTTGTCAATGTGGGGGGAAACACCTTGTTCATGAAGGTCACAAAGGTTGACAGGGCATTTGTCATTCTGAAGCTGAGTACCACACACTTGTATGAACCATATTTAGTGCAGAAGGCTGTTTTGGGAATACCTTCCTCCTTAATACAAATATGGTTGTAGCCTGCAGTAAGATCAATCTTAGAGAATACTATGGCTCCTCCCAAGGCGTCAAAGAAATTGTCAATCCATGGTAGTGGATAACAATTCTTGATGGTAACTTTGTTTAGGGCTCAGTAGTCTGTGACCAGACGTAAGGTACTGTCCTTCTTGGCCACAAAGAATATGGTGGCCCCAAAAGGAGACTGTGAGGGGCAGATAAGTCCTTTCTCCAACGCTTTCTTAAGGTAGGCGCAAGGGGTGTTGTCTTTGTTTGGGGTCAGCCTGTAGATAGGGCATGCTTTGGGTACAGCTTCTTTGAGCTGGATAAAGTGTTGAATGTGTTTCTCTGAGGGCAACCCAGGTAGAGCTTTCTTGAAGATTTCTGGATGGCAGGCCACAATTTTGCAATCCTGAGGTGTGGATGTATCCTGGTGGTCTTTGAAGTGTATGATCTTGTAATGGCAGGAGTCCCAGTCAATTACCTTCAGGTTTTCATTTTTATCCAGGGTCTCTGTGATGCGCACAAAGACGTGGTCACATAGGAGTTAGTCCACTGAGTCAGGGTAGATCTGGTGGTTGACACCTTCATGCTTGATGGTCAACACTGAGGTTGCCCAGTCTACGTGAGGATTGTTCTTTTGTAACTAATTCAAACCCAGTACAATGTCAAACTTGAGAAAGTCAATGACGGGACTCTGGATGGTGGAATGTAGGTTCTTTAGCATGACAGAGAAGGGGCAGTTTCCCATGCCATAGTGATGTGGTGTTCATCAGGTAAAACC
This sequence comes from Entomophthora muscae, assembly GCA_014839935.2. Lineage (NCBI taxonomy): Eukaryota > Fungi > Entomophthoromycota > Entomophthoromycetes > Entomophthorales > Entomophthoraceae > Entomophthora > Entomophthora muscae. The sequence continues at coordinate 11,096 of QTSX02003956.1, read as the reverse complement.
ACATTTTAATCCATGAAGAACTATTGGCTAACTTGAACTTATCTACAAAGCTACTGTTGACTAGGGTTTACTCTGCATCTAAGTCCAGAATTGCTGAGCTTGTATAACTGCAAAAGCAGAAAGGATAAGGCATCAGCTTATTTGGATGTCTGGCAATGGTGTAAAGTACCAGGTCTTCTGAGTGTACTTGGATCAGTAGGCACTGGTACACATCCTTGGGTTGGTACTCATTGTTGGGCAAGTCAGGAATTGTGCAGGGAGAGCTTGGCTTGCTTAGTGCTCTCCCCAAGCCTTTCCCTTGTCTTGATTATCTTGTGTGGCAGTGATACAGAAATGGGTATGGTTTAACTGGCTGTTGTTCCCATTCCCATGTCCATTTGAACCTGCGGGCTTGTGGTTAGCATTGCTGCTGTTGTTCCCAGGGGGTGGCCAATTGGAACATCCAGCTGGGTGAGGATCTTTGGGTCACTCTCTCTTTCCAGTTTGCACCTTGTTGAGAGTGTTGGACGTTTGTTCTGCTTTCTCTGCCTTGCAATATAGACTTTGCTAGTTGGTTACTTGGTCCAGGTTTACGTGTTTCATTACATGTGACTTGAGCACGTTGTAGTACATGAGATGGGTAGCTGGAGTGTCAAAAGCCATATCAGAGGGGTACGTAGTCAGAGTTCCTTGTAAGCGTGGGTGAGCTCCTTCACTGTGCCAGTTTGGGTCAGGTTCTTCACTTGGCAGATGATCATAAGTGCAGTATCCTTCAGCATAAATCTTGCCAAGAAGTCTTGCTTGAAGGTGCCCCAATTCTTCTTTGTGTGTTCTTTGTGCCACTTGTTTCACCAGGTACTAGTGTCATGGGTCAATTGGATGGAGATTTCTGCAATCCAAAAATTTTGCAGGCATTTCATTTGGGCCAGCTTGCTTTGGGTAGACTGGATCCATTCCACAGCATTATTGTCATTGGCTTCAGCAAAAGGTTCCAAGGCAGCGCTTTGAAGCCTCTGAGCTACGTAAGCAGGTATGGTACTTTTGTCAGTTGCTCAAGGAATGGCGACAGGTGTTTGTAAAAAAACCTTGTGCAGACCGGGTATTGAAGGCGGGGAGCAGGATCACCATTTTCTGGTACAGGACAAAGTCATTGGGTATTTTGGTACCAGGTGCGTACAGAGTCCAGTCTAGCAGGAGGCCAGACATGATTCTATTGAGGATTTGTTGGCCGCGGCAAGTATGAGCAACAAGCAGAATTTTGGGGGGGGGTAAAGTAGGATGGAGAACCTACCTGTGCTACCAATGTTGTAACTGTGCTGTTCTAGCAGTGTTACAAGGAGAAAAATATTTGGAAACTATATAATATTCTTTATTGAGAGATAAGTATTATATAGACATTGTGAATTGTGGATAGTAGGAACATGATAGTGTAGATCACATGGTGGGATGGTGAAGGGGGGTGGCTTGATTCTTGTAATGAGTCAAGCGCCAAAAAAGTTACCCACTGGGGAGAATCAGTTTCTGTTCATCTTATTGTTATTGTATTTGGAAATCCAAGTTGCCTTCCTAACTTGGCTTTGGGTGACTGGAAAATTGGATTGCAGGTCACAAAGCCATTTACTTGGAACCTTTCTGGTGGGTTGAGCCTGCTGTTTTGACAAAAGAGTGTCTTATTTATCAAGAAAAAACAAAACAAGGTAAATAAAAGCAAAATAGAAACTCAAATAATAGATCTAGAGTGTTAAAACATATAATATAAGTGATATTTGATGAAGCATCAAAGATGTTAGGTTCAGCATAACATCTTAGGGCTAAATAAATGAAAAAGTTTATTTAAAATATGAATAAAATATATAAAAGTTATATGGGGAGTATAAGGGAGAGTAGTAGATTATAATTGCAAAAAAATAATTTACCATGTGGAATTTTTTACTGGAGGTAAAACATTCAAAACTTAGTAAAGTGTCAAGTTCAGCGGTGTCAATCAGCTGAAAATCCCCTAATTTTCACTGTTGAGTGAAAAAAAGCTGAATTCCCACTGTCAAGTTTCTCAGAGTCAAGAAAAAAATCAAATGTACTATGTTTTTTAAATATAAAACTTGCTTTTGTTGCAACTGAACCAATGAGAGTTTGGTATTTGAATTGGGGAAGGAAATAGTACAATAGAATGGACAAGAATGAATAGAATAAGGTATTGTTTATTGTAGAATATTGTGATTAATATATTATATGGGGAAAGCCACAAGGCCACAAGGGGGTGGCATAGTGGCATGTTCCATGTAGGATTCAAATCCAAGGAATAACTTGTGCAGGGATCAGCAGATCAAATTGGTAACGCTCCTAATTAGGAGAAAGTACCTGAAGTTTGATGTTGCTATCAGACTGGTTCATGTTGTTAGATATGTCAAGGGGCAACTCATCAAGCGCCCCTGTGTATTGTAAGATATATTAGTAGGAGAGTCTGGAAACTTGGTTGCAACACCCCCCCCTTGCCCCCTGCTTGTTGTCAGACACCAGGATTGGAGTCTGCGGAAAATCTGGGAAGATTTTCATGAACAACTTTTGGGTGGGGATGGCACAACAGGGGCGCAAGCAATTGTGGTGAAGTTTCTTGGTGTTTCCTTGGGCATCTTCAAGTTGATAGGTGTGATTGTCATGGACTGCAGCTATCTTGAAGGGCCCCAGGTGGTTGGGTTCCAATTTGGCTGAATTTGGGTTGAGGGTGTAGACAAGGTCACTTACAGCATATCTGGCCTCAAGGTGTTTTGTCCCTCCCCATTTGTTTGTGTTTAATTTCCCGGGCTTTGGCACACCACTGGCTCAGGGCAGGAGTTGTCAACAGGGAGGTTTTCTGGGAGCTGTGGATTGTAACTTCCCTTATTCTACTCCTGTCAAGCTGTCAGGTGTCCCAAAGACCAGGGCGCTGGGACTGAACCCAGTGACTCTGTTGATTCTTGCTTGTAAGATAAGTAGAGCAGTGGGCAGGTGTTCAGTCAACAGTATTGGGATACTCCTTTGAGAGCTTGGCAATCAGTTGGACCAGTGAGCCATTCAATTGCTCTATGTGTCCATTGGCTTGCAGATGATAGGGGGTTGTGACTATTTTTTAGAGGGCATTTTTGGCGCAGTACGCCTTCATGACATGTTTAACAAGTTTGGGGCCACCATCTGTGATGAGACATTTGGGTTGTCCAAAGCAGACCACAATTTCTTGGCCAATGAAGCAGGTGATGATGGTGGCAGTGGCAGTGTGGTTAGTGGTTGCCCACACTACTGGCCAGCAGTTGAAGTAATCAATGGCTGTTATGATGTACTTTTTCCCCAGTCTGTCTTTGGGGAGGGCCCAACAATATCAAGGGCCCACTGCTTGAAGGGTTACATGGCTTTAATAGGCAGGACAGACTTGGGGGTGCAGGTTTGGACGTGTTTTTTTCACACATCACACATGTTTGAGGAGGTCCAAGATGTCTTGGTACATATGTGACCATCAAACTTTATGTTTCATGATCTTGAAGAGGTTACGTCCTCTGATGTGACCCAAGGTGTGGTAGCAATGTAGTATGGTGTCATCTTGTTGTGTGGTGGGAATGTAGAGTGTCTTCTCACCTGTCTCTGCCTGGCAGCAGACATTGCCAGCATTAGTGGTGAACCAACTTTTGTTGTCCTTTAGCTTGGAGATGGTTACCAAATTAAGGCCTTTGTAAAAAGTTGCTTCAGGACCAAGGTAAAGCATTGGTCAATCTGGATCTAAGCTATTGTCCCTGATGATGGATGAGACATAGAGCCTTGAGAGGGCATCAGCTGTGATGAGTTTCTTCCCAGGCTTGTACTTGATGCGCAACTGGTAGGGGGATAGACACTTTACCCAGCCTGCTTGGTGGCGTGTCAAGTGGGACTGTGTGTTGAAGTATTGAAGTGACTTTTGATCTGTCAGGACGCGGGGTGGAAAGGTGACCCCTTCCAGGTAACAGCGCCATTTCTCAACGCAGTGCAAAATTGCAGCTAATTCTTTATCATGTATGTGGTAATGTTGTTCTGAGTCAGTGAGCTTCCTGGATTCATATGCCACAGGGAGGAAGACGCCCTTGTTGGTTTCTACCCGTAGCACACCCTCTATGGCTCTGTCAGATGCATCAGTCTCAAGTTTGTACTGGCGGTTCCAATCAGGGAATTGCAATACAGGCGCAGTTTTAAGTCTTTGCTTCAACATTTTTAAGACTTGATCTCTGAAAGGGGTTCAATGGAAGCGCTGTTTAGTGTTTAGGAGCTTAGTGAGGGGTACAATCAGTTCCCCACAATTAGGAATAAACTTGCGCACGTAGGCAATCATGCCTAGGAAGGTATGTACCCAGCCCACATTAGTGGGAGGCAGCATGCTAGTGATTGCCTTGATTTTGACAGGGTCAGGCTTTATCTCTTGGGCAGAGATGGTGTGCTCAAGAAACAATAGCTCTGACTTGAGAAATTTGTATTTGAAAGGTTTAGCCTTTAGCAGGTTTTTCCAAAGGGTGTCAAGGGCAGCACAGAGGTGTTGGAGATGTGTGGTTTGATCCTGACTGAAGACAATAATGTTGTCAAGGTACACAACAACATATTTCCCAATCAATTCCTCAAATGCTTTGTTCATCAACATGGAAAAGGTGGAAGGAGTGTTGGTCATTCCAAAGTTCATGACCTGGCACTCAAACAACTTGTAGTGCGTTCAGAAGGCAGTTTTTGCCTCATCCCCTGGTGCAATGCGGACCTGGTTGTACCCTGCAGTGAGATTAATCTTGCTAAAGATCTTTTCACCTGCAAGCGTGTCAAACAGGTTGTCAATCAGCAGCAGGGGGTATTTGTTCTTAACAGTCACCTCATTTAAGGTATAGTAGTCTGTGACCAAGCAAAGGAACCTGTCCTTCTTGGCTACAAAGAAGACAGCAGCCCTGTATGGCAAGAGCAAGGGGCAGATGAAGCCTTATCAAGTGTGTCTAAAAGGTGCTGGCAAAGGGTCTCATCTTCTTTTGGTGTTAGGCAATAGAGGGGATATGCTTTGGGAAGCAACTCTTGCAGTTGTATAGCATGCTGGATCTCTTGGGGAGGGGGTAGCTGGTCCAGTGTTTCACTGAAAACATCCTTATATTCCTAAAGGGGTGCAGCAAGTGCTGGTGGAGATGAAGTAGTCAAGGGAGGGGCTGCAGATGGTTTAGCACAGATAACTTCAGCTGAGCATTGGTTAAAGTCTGATTTCCCCCCTTTAAATCATACAATCCTGTTTCTGTTATTCTGAAGAACACGTTATTGTGAAGTAGCTTGCTCATTTTGACAGGATATATCTGAAATCCCACCCCATTTCTATTGAGGGTAAGTACAAATGTATCTCAGTCAATGTAGGGACAGTTGTGACAAAGCCAGTCAAGGCCAGCCATGATGTTGTGGCTGAGCCCTGCCATGATTGGCCCAGAGAGCTTAACCTGGATGTTCCCCATTCTCACAGAGAAGGTTACTGTCTTGTGGGTGATTGCAACTCTGCGGGAGTCAGCTACTTGTACTGCCTTGAACCTGCTTGACACTCGGTCCAATTGTTGAGAGTCAGCAAACACCTGGTCAAACATAGTGTGGTTGGCCCTGGTATCTACCAATAGTTTGTGGGTGTTCCCAAAAAAACAGAAGGGATAGGCCAAGTGGGTTACTTTATTTGAAGAGTGGCTTGCTTGGAGAACAGGGTTGTTGCTGTGGACCTGGAATACATTGAGAGTTTCAACTTCATGCACACTATAGTTGCAGGGATTCTTTGCAAGGAGGGATTGAGAGTGAGGGTCAAGTGGGGTTGTAGAACCTCTTGCAGCTAAAACCCCCAGGCTTTTCCCTGGTCCTTAATTTATGCTAGTTGGAGTTTTTCCTTGCGGGGGCACTTAATCCCATTTTCCTGTTGGCAGGGCTGGCAGTAGCCTACTTGGTTGTGGGTACTGCCAGATGCGGGACAAGGTTGGGGTGATGTGTCATTGGATCTGCAGTAGCCCATTGAAGCCTGGTTGTTGGCCTCTATGATGTCCTTGTAGCAGTCATTGATGGAGGTGCAGCAACCTACAGGAATCCACTTACAGATATGAGGCTTGAGCTCATTGACTATCAAGGTAAGAAGCATAACATTTCTATTGGTCACAGCTTCTGGGGCAGCAGCAAGAGCTTGTTGTCAGGCAACAAGGTATTCAGGGACATAATCAGTCTGCTTAATAGCCAGAAGGGTAGTTCCCACCACAATGGATGAAAATGTCTCACTGTAGCAGGACTTTTTGGTGTCCCTTAACAACACCCAAATGACATCTATTTCTTGACTGGCCCAGTTGGTGAACCACACAGCGGCGGGTCCTGTGAGGTGCCCAGACGCAGTAGCAACCCACATGGGCTCAGGTACTTGACAGATACAGAGGTAGGTTTTGGTAGATTGGAGCCAACTGAAAATGTCAGCCCCTTTGACACTACCCACAAAGGGTTCTAAGCTGGAGGTTGAGCATGCATTGCAAAAGGTCTGACTGGGGTAGGGTAACGCTTGTGTTACACTGCCCAAGGCGGAGCCATTTATACACACTTGTAAGTACCAGTTGATCTTGGTAAATGACATACCTGTTGGGGATGTCCCCCTTGGGGATTAGCAGGAAAGTTTCTTGATGGGGAGTAGCCATACAGCCTATACTCTGTCCTTTCTTAGGGGAATTTTTCTTTTAGGTAGGTCATGAACCTATCACTGCTACCACTGTTGCAAATGAACTAATGAGAGTTCAGTATTTGAATTGGGGAAGACAAAAGTCTAATAGAAAGGACAAGAATGAATAAGAATAAGGTATTGTTTATTATAGAATATTGAGATTAATATACTATATGGGGAAAGCCACAAGGCCACAAGGGGGTGGCATAGTGGGATGTTCCATGTAGGATTCAAAGCCAAGGAATAACTTGTGCAGGGATAAGCAGGTTAAATTGGTAATGCTCTTAATTAGGAGGAAGTGCCTGCAGTTTGATGTTGCTCATCAGGCTGGTTCATGTTGTTAGATACGTCAAGGGGCAACTCATCAAGCGCCCCCTGTGTATTATAAGATATATTGGTAGGCAGAGTCTGAAAACTTGGTTGCAACACTTTAATTTAAAAACAGGTACAAAAGTTAACCCAAAAGCAAGGCAGTTTCATATGCCCAAAAAATTAAAAAATTAAAACATAAGTTAAAAAAGTAAATTTGTGTAAATGTGTTTATTAGTGATATTATTATGCTGGGAGGAGCTTGGAGTGAGTTATTTACCATTGTGTGTGTTAAAACGTTAATAAGCTCTATGGACTAGTCCCCCAGTTAAAGTGTCAAGTTGGTGGGTGTTGAGTGGCGCTCATAGTGTGTCAGTTATTAATTTAGCCTGATTTCCAAGCATTTGATTAGCTCAAATCTGAAACCAATCATGTGGCAAGTAGATAGTGTCAAACAGAGGGAGTCAAGTTTCTGATTTTTTATAAGTTACATATGAAATATATTAATAAATTGGGCTTGATTTATGTGGCACCACTTGATCTACAAACCCAAAATAGACACAATGTAAAACAAGTGGGGTAGTTGATTAATATTTAGACCACTAAATCCAGTATAGTGGTGCTTGGGAGCTTAATCAACAACTATGGACACTAATAATAAAAATATAATAGTAAATAGTAAAATTTATATAAGAGCATATGTGTTTTATTAATAAAATTAGGATATGGCTTAAAAAGTGTCAAATTGGCAAGTTTTATTTTAGAGTGTCAAACACAAGTGATTTTAATTTTCATTAGTAAATTTACTTATGAATTACCCCTTAAATTGGTCTTTCAGATAACTGATTTATTAAACAGAGTCAAATTCCAGTATTTTTAATCTCAGATTTTGGTTTCAAACCCCTGAATTACTAGTAAAAATTAGCTTAAAATTGTTTAAGCCAATAACCTACTATTAAATTCACTTATGCGGCAATCAACTCTCTGGGGGTCAATTTCACCACAGTTGTCTCTATAAAAACTTTGCTAGCCATGTGAGCAAGCAGCTGGCCCTTTTCCCCCTGTTATACAGAAGCATGAAGATCACATACATAGTACCTTCCCAATGTTGCAGACTTGCTCATGGGGCTTTTGTCATGGCAAAGCAGCATCTGAGTGGGCAGTTACTGCCTACAATGATGCCCAGTTGGTCTGCCTAGACCTGGTTTCCATCAGTGAAGTTTACTGTGTAAACTCTTTTGAGCTTGTTTGGGACGTCCTGGAGATGCTCCCATTCAAGAAAATACCAGAGATGGGCTGGGCCCATGTGGCTGCTTGCTTCTGCTTCCCAATGAAGCACACCATCTCTTACCTACTGAAGAACTTCAGAGGTGTGGTGGCTAAATTGGTTGTTTTCAACACAACAGCCATAAAGAAGACAAAGATCACACCTTGCCAACTTTGGGCTGATCTGGAGTGGAGACAAGACAGGGCTCCCTTTGGCAATGGATATCACATTTGGCAAGACAAAGCACAAAAAAATTAATGCTGTATTTAATAAACTTTGTGACTTCCTGGAGGCCTTTTCTGGGCAAAGACTCCATCTTGTTGTTTACCTAGGCTATCTGTTCTACTTTGGGATGGGCGCCAATGTTGACAACCTGGATGGGGTCCTTCTTGGTATTGACAAGGCCAGGCTCTCCCTTGACAGGAAGAAGGTCCCAAATGGCTACAAAATAGTGGACCATGTGATCCAGGACGCCCTGGTCCTGGCCAGGATTTATGGATTTAAACCCACCTGAAAAGCTTCTGCTTCACTCTGATCTAACCCTACTACCTTTTAAAAGCCTCCAAGAATACTTTAATAGCAGAGTATCAACAGTATATGGTGTGGAGGTGGAGGTTGTGCACTACCTCCATTGCCAGGTGTGTGCCTATTGTTGAGCCAACCATTGTTGGTCTCAATAAATATCATTCCAAATTTAAATTTACATTGCAATTTCAATTATTACCTTTTTATAATTAATTTCAAATAGCTGTTTTAGAATAGCAAACTAACACTAAACAAAAGAATCTTAGAGAAGGTCTTTATACAGGAATACTAAAGTTTATTTATTAAAAATCACATATAGCTTAAGCGCTTTATATTTAATTTTATTTTTATTTTTATATTTATATTTATATTTATTTGACAGAAGTGACATTTTTATATAATTATCATATTGTGGTATTAAATATTTGGGGTTGTCACCATGGAATACAATGAAATAAATTAATTTGAAATACAAAAATTAAGCATCTGCATCAATGGTGCCGCTGTATGTGATTGCAGGCTTGAAAACATTAAAATATAAAATGATAATCTATAAATATAAAATTTATTAAAGAATATAAAGAATATTTGGAATTGCTAAGCCTTTAATTGATTGGTTGCTTAGAGAGGCACATAGAGAGAGAAAAATTGATGTGGTCATACTGTAAATTCAGAATCTAAAGGTAAAAATGTAGGATTGTCAAATTCTTTTGCATGAACTCACCAACTTAATGGAGTAATTTTCATCCCAGAACAACTTACTTTTTTATATAAAAGGATGAAAAATATTCCAGTAATTTGGTGAGTTTACGCAAAATAATTTGACAATCCTGCATTTTTACCTTTAGGTTCTAAATTTAAAGTAGAATTTAGCCATGGTCTCTGCTGAAAGGATGTGGATCCCAGCCTGCAGCAAATCAAAGTGGTCCTTGGTCCCAGTTGGTGTCCCCCACTTAACCACTTGCTTGAGTCACCCAAAGACCTCCTTGATAGAGTTTGGGAATAGTGAATAGGCAGGGAGGAATAGAAGGCGCAAATCTGATGTGGCCAATTATTGGGGGGCCAACTGCAATGCTGGTGTCAATAGTTGGAAATTCCTCAAGAATATCTGCCACCTTATGGAGTCTACTGTTATTCAGCACAATAACATTGGTGAAGCCTGGGCTTGTGCACCTCAGGTGCTCCTTGACCAATCAGAGAAATGATAGAAAGGTCCTGCTATTGTGAGATCCTAAGATCATTTGGTACATCTCAATCCCCTTTATACCAAAGGAGGGCCACCATCAAATGGGCTGTGGTGTAGACTGCAGTACACCAAGCTACTCCATTATTGGAACCTTTGGGGACATAACTATATGCATTTTGCATAGACAAGGCAAATTCTGATTTGTCAATATAATAAAATTTGACTAGTCCCTTTGTTTTTGAGGGCAGTGCATGCCTCAGCATATTTTTTCTGGGTCTCAATATTGGACAGGCTGTTGTAATTGTAAGGAGATACCCCAATTTTTTCCATGAAAACCGCAGACCCTTCACCACATGATAATAAAAGAAATTGGAAGCCTTGACCCCAAAAGCAGACTTGACCATTGACTGTATATTTTCTAGTTAAAGATGGCAGTCTTGGCTAATCCACTGGTAGATGGCCCATTTGTGCTCCTTGGTGAGCATGGTGGATGCACACAAGGATTTCTCCGCGGCAAGAACTTGCCCAGGATTGATGTACCTATTGAAAGTTTTGCTGATGTTATCAAAACAGCATTCTTGACCCGCCAGCAAGGTTCCAAGCAAGCGGGCTTGTGACCTGCAATCTGATTACCCAGCCACTTGAAGCCAGACTAGGAAGTCAACTTGAATTGCCAAATCCAACAATATGAACAAATGATGATCCCTTATGGTGGATACCTTGTTTTGGCGCTTGACTCATTACCAGGATCAAGCCACTCCCTTCATCATCCAACCGTGTGATCAACACAATCATGTTCCTGTTATCCTTGATTCACAATGACTATATAATCACTATCTCTCAATAAAGATTATTACCTAGTTTCTAAATATTTTTCCCCTTGTAACTCTGCTAAAACAGCACAGTTATAACATTGGTAGCACAGGTAGGTTTTCCATCCTACCTCATCTTGTAAAATTCTGCCTGTTGCCCATACTTGCTGCAGCCAACAAATCCTTGACAGAATTATGTCTGGCCTTCTGCTGGACTGGAACCTGTACACCCCTGGTGCCAAGATACCTGATAGCTTTGTCCTGTACCAGAACACGGTGATTCCACTACCCGCCTTCAACGCCATGTCTGCACAAGAGTTCTTCCAGACG
>QTSX02003955.1:0-29409 GCA_014839935.2 Entomophthora muscae | reverse complement strand
TCAAATATGAAATCATTTTGTTTAAATCTGAGGTATTTTTGGTTATTGCCATAGATTTTAAAACTACTGTATTGAAATTTCATTTTTATTTTCATATTTTCATATATTTCTTTTTTGTTTTTAATAGAGAATATTTTATTTCAGTTGAATATTCATTCATTTCTTTTTTGATGTCTTTATAAATTTTTCTGGTGCTTTTTTGTAAACTGGCTTGTTTCAAAAGAATTTTCCAGTAGGTAGATATTATTTTTTTGGTTATTTCTTTTTTTACTGAATAGTTATTATTTTTTTAGCTTTTTTATTTAAGCTTACATTTTTATTTTTATTTATTTTTCTTGAGTATTCAAACTCACTTTTGGTTATATTAAATCCCATATCATTAAGCTCTTTTAAAGAGTAACTGGAAGTAACCAGAGATCTCAAGGCTGGGAGATGCTTTTGGCAAGTAGATTTCAGAAGATCCTTTAAGTCATCAATTATCCCATTTAGTTTCTGATTTTGAATTAAAGGAATGAACTCTGTTTTTCCAAACTCAGTTTGAGTGAGGAAGTGATTGATGAAGGAATTAAGATTGCCTCCAGAAACAAAGAGGAATTCTTTCTTTAGCATAGCAATTCTTTTTCTTTTTGTTGATGCTCCCAATGAGGAAAATGGCTGCATGGCAGAGGTGAAGTTAACAGATTCCATAATATTGGATTTATGATTGATGATAAAGAGATGCTTTGTAGAGATGCCATGCAAAAGAGTACTGGTTGGAGGGATGATATCTTTTTGTAAAGATAGTTTGAAGTAAACCTTAGGTGGTGCTTTATCTCTTATATATCAAGCCTTATGACACCATTCTGAAAGAAATGATGTGATAGCTTTCATTAAAATTTCAACTTAAATTTATATTCCTAAAATAAATGAAATACCCAGTTTTCATGCACAAGTGATATGTAGAGCAGCTAAGCATCATTGTTACATCATATCCTCTTTGTAATCACTGTGAATCAATTAAAATGATGTATTAACTTAATTAAAACTCTTCCGCATATTTTTAAATTGATAAAATATTAAAGAATCATATTTAAAAGATGCTTAATTTGAGGTTCACAGCTCACTTAAACCTCAAAATTCATCTAAACAGCAAATAAATTAACGTCCTAACTTCAAACTACCATAAAATCCTAAATAATTGAGCTTTTTAAATAAAATAAAATGTGAAAATAATGCTCTTGATCTTATCTTTAATTTCATTAAATAAAAAGTATATATTAATAAATCAAAAATTAGCTTTTTTAGCTTAAAGCAATCTATTTTATTTCATTATCAAAATAATAAAATAAAATATGGCATATGCTCTTTTAAATTGCTTTTGCTTCAATATTCAATATAGTTTAAATATTAGTATTTTAACAACAATAGAAAGATAAGATTCTTAGCTTCATTTTGATAGTTTACAGTGTGAAAAAATATTAAATTTTTGTTGAGTTATTACTGTTTTAAATATAAACATTTGCGATTTGATTTTTTTTTCAAAATTGAACTGTGTTATGCTGCAACTTGGGTAGCATGTGTATTAGAAAACGACCTAATCCCTAAAATAATGACCCATATGTACACAGAAGGTCAACTCACACCATTTTTTTGTGAATCAATGTATTTTGGATAGTATTTTGAATGGTCTTGCTTGGTGCGTGAGCAATTCTTTGCTGTGTTGACCCATTTTGCCCATTAACACCAAAAATCCCTGTTAACAAAGTGTATATTTTGCACTGATTGTTGGAATTTGCTTAAACCTGAGTTCATTTTGTTTAAATCTGAGGTATTTTTGGTTGTTGCCATAGCTTTTAAAACTACTGTACTACTATAGAACCTTTTTTATTAGGAACCATCCAAGTAATAGACCTCTTCTTTTTAGTATCTTGTTTAATCTTCTTTGATGATCTCCATTGTATTGAATAACTAGCCTTTTGTTAATTTACATGAAGATTCATTTTAAATTAAATTCTATTGGGAGGACACTGGAATGATTCTGATTCAGTGAAATATAGTAGTTTTTGAGACTATGGCACTAAGTAAAAAACCTCATCTGTCAGCAAAGTTAACTCGATGTAAAAAAATCAACTCAGATGCAGACAGAATTAAAAAAAATGAATTTATATTGATCACCAATATATTCAAGTTAACCTCAATTTTGTTCTGAGATGCATGATTTTTCTTTAAGATGTGTTTTTTTTTGCTTAGTGCTATAGCTTTTCAAACTATATTACTTATAAATCACTCAATAGCTGTCTTTTTTAGGGGAACATAAACTTATTAAGGTTCAATGGTGCACTTAATACCTGTATGTCACTATAAAGATACTTATAATGATGTAAAAATATGCAATCTCTAACAATAAAGATAGTTCTCTCAATACATGAATTCTTGAAATGTATTATATATATTTCAAAAAGTAAAAGATATTATAAATAAAACACTTATTATGGAAATTTTAATATAATTATTAATCAACTTAATTATTTTGATGAAACATTTAGATAATAGCATTCAATTAAATGTGCTCTAAGTATTGTTGCAACATCTTCAATTACTCCCTCTTGGGGAATTAATGCCCCAAATAGTTCACCAAATGGCCCACCACATGACTCATTGACTAATCATTAACTCAGTGACACTCCTATCATTTGCCCATCTATTACAGGGATCAAACAATCTATATCCTAAAAGGAACTCAACTTGAATGAGCCTCATGACTTAAGAGGAACATTACTCAGATAAGCCCCATGACCTCCATGACGTACATGGACAGTATGTGGCTTTCCATGATACTATATATTATCCTATATTCATATCAAATAAAGTATCATTCTCTTCTTAATTTCCCCTTTATCTTGTTTGTTATACTTCATAAGAAGTATATAAATATCAGTGGATGCACAGGTAGGTTATCCACACCTACGCAGCTTCAAGGGAAAATTCCTCCTAAGAAAAGGATCCAGAAAATGGCCCTCCTCACAGGTTGGAGAGACTACAAATAGGGACAAGACATCCCTCCAGGCTTCACCATCTTCAACGACGTCCTTGTCCCCATCAAATAGTACAACCTTCTCCACGCCCAAAAACTCCTAAACCTGCCTACAACTTTTTCAAGCCCACAGGTGCCCAAGATACCCAGTATTGTCTTTCAACGCCTACGCTCAGCAGAAATTGGGGCTTTTGCAGGGTTACACTGGGAAAATGCCTCCCTCTGGATCAACAGTACACAAAGCAAGTTTGCACAAGTAGACTATCCCCGCAGACTCTGGGTCAGTGAAATTGCCCTTTGTGTCACGGGAACTGCATTGCATTTTGTAAGCAGGTGGCTAGGCCAACACCCCAACCAGAAGGAGAACTGGGACATGTTTAAGGCCGCATTTCTCAAAAACTTCTCCATGAAGGACTCCAACGTAGTAATAATGACAGGACTCAGAACCTTCAAGATGACATGATTAATCAAAGAGTACATTGCAGTGTATGAAGGCTTACCTGAACAAGCCCCCAACACCTTCAACTTTGATAAAGCCAGACCACAATTGGACTTCTTCAATGGCCTCCCCACACACATTAGACGTCAGTTTGACATGACCTGCTGTAAGAATCTCCAATATGTATTCTTGGAAGGGAAACACACAGCCCAAAAGTCTGACAACTTACACACAACAAATAAGAGAAAGAAGAGCCCCACAGCAAGAAAGGATACTTGACCAAACAAACAAAATAATTGAACCAACAACACCCATCCCTGAAACATGAATTGTACTGCCCAAGCCAACCAGGCAAGTACCAAAGATACCAACAAGGAGGGAAAAGCTCAGGAGAGTGCTTAGGCGAGCTGCCCTCCCCCAATCTACAAGACTTGTACAGGGACCAAGATGTGGATTCAATCATCATGATCCAAGTACCCCCCAGCAATTCTCTACTGTTTTCTGCTAAAACCAGAAATAAACTCCTCACTTATCCTTTCCGCTTTTGCAGATATCAGGGCACAGCACTATTTGATACTGGAGCAGACCAATCCCTTGTTGACAAAAAATTTGCCAACCTCATGAAACTACCCACGGTCCAAAGTAATATCAAGAGAGTTATCATGGTATATAATAGAAGTACACCAGCCACTAAGGAAGCAGAACCTTTTTGCGCCCAAATAGGAGACAAGCAAACTACACTTAGTGATCCAATCATACCATTCCCTAAGTATGACATTATACTTGGCCTGGACTGGATGAAAAAGACCAAACCTCACATTGACTGGGATAGAGCTACCCTCACCATACAACAAGGTGAGGTGCAGCACCATGTTTACCCAATCCATCTTGGCACACTTATGAGAGACCACATGTTTGTGAAAATCATGGAAACAGAAGAGGAACCACCCTAGCAAAATCAATTGGAATACCTGTACATACAAAGTTATCCATTTCAAAAATACAGAAACCAGACGTAAGAACAACTACATCCAAGACCAGCTAGCTAGTGAGTTCCCCCCTATCTTCCAGGAAGCCCTCCTGGGCTTATCACTGGACCGCAGCATACAACATGAGATTGGCCTAAAAGGAAGTGTACCTAAGGCATGTCCTATCTATTGCCTCACACCACAAGAAGACAACATACTAAAAGCTTATCTTGATGAAGCCCTCAAGAAAGGAATCATATGACCATCAAAGTTGCCTTTTGGTGCCGCTGTCTTCTTTATAGCAAAGAAAGATGGAGGCCTCTGTTTAGTCACAGAATACAGGGCGCTCAACAAAGTCACAATTAAGAACAGGTATTGCCTGCCTCTGATTGACAACCTCTTTGATGCCCTGGGGGGGTCCCAAATCTTCACCAAAATCAATCTAACCTCAGGCTATCACCAAATTTGATTAAAGCCTGAAGATATCCCAAAGACCGCCTTCAGAACTAAATACAGATCATTTGAATGTGTTGTTCTCAATTTTGGTATGAACAATGCCCCCAGTACCTTTGTGACCTTCATGAACAAGATCTTCAAGGAAAACACCTGAAAACAAGCAATTATCTACCTGGACAACATCATCATCTACAGCCCAAACTTGAAGCAACACTGGGAAGACGTCCGCCTGGTCCTCTGCACCTTTGAAGAAAACCAACTAATTGCAAAACCATCAAAGTTCAATGTTGTGAATGCTGCTATTCACCATGTTTTGATTTTGCTTTTAGTAGGCCATTTCAAGGATGAATATCTCTCTTTTTCTTTTGCCTCTCAAAATGAGTCTATAGCTGAATTGAGAAATACAATTGTTTGGTTTCTTGACTCTTTGCAACTCACTTGCCCCACTCATGCTTGTGGCAAGTGATCCTACTGTCCTGGCATTGTTTTGTGGTATTGTAAAGCACTATATATTACATTTCTTATTCACCAATAAAAATTAAGTTCTATTCACATTTTTGTCTTTGTGTCTTCCAGTACTTTGGTGCCTCTCTCTAGCCACAACTAGTAGAGATTATTCATCCAGGGCCACAAGGTAATCACATAGCCTTCCCAGCCATCTAACCAAGACTTAGTACAAATCCAATTCTAAGGTTAGGATTCCCTGTTGTGTATCTGTGCCGCGCCTCAGAACACAACATGTAAATTCTTTTTGGCTGAACTTCCATTCCTTGGCCATATTATCAGCAAATACAGAATCAAACCAGATTCAGAAAAGATAAACACCATAACCAAAATGCCACCTCCAAGGAATAAGTGCAAACTCCGCACTTTCCTAGGAGTGGTGGCCTATGTAAGAAGGTTCATCCCTAACTGAGGTGCCCTAACAGCCCCCCTGTCTACCATTACAGGCAAAATAACCAAGTTTGTGTGGACATCACTACAAGACTACCACTTCTGTCAACTAAAAAAATGTATGGTTACTGCCCCTATTCTCCAGTACCCAAATTGCAAGGGAATCTATGAATTAGAAACCAATGCATCTGACTACGCCATAGGAGTAGTACTCTGTATCCAAACAGCAGAAAAGGACTTTCTCCCTGTGGCGTAAAAATCAAGGAAACTATCCAACGGCAAACAAAGATATCCTATACACAATAAAGAGTTGATGGCCATCATACATTGCCTCATGAAATGGTAATGCTATATGGAAGGGGCCCAAACGTTTAAAGTACTCACCAACCACAAGTTGCTGATATTCTTCAAAACACAACAACACCTTTCAAGAAGACAAGCCAAATGGGTGAGCCTCATACAGAGATACCCCATGCAAATTGAATACAATCCAGGCAAGGAAGTGCTTACTGCTGATGCCCTGTCAATGCTATATAGCAAGCATGTCCTTTGCGCTGATAGTGACCCCAACTGGCCCATGTTAATCATGGGGAATCTCCAGGAAGGGTTTCCACCTGGCACCCCAATGGACATCCAAGATAAGTTCCTTAAGAACAAGCATCTGTTCAAAAACGTATATGGTACCCTGCACCAAATACTTTCAAATGGTGACACCGTATCTTACGTCCTGTCAACGCAAAAAATTGACACAATCCTCTGATATCACAGAGACCTGGGACAGACCTGTAGCAGGAACTTGCACAAATATATCAAGACACACTACTGGTGGCCCAACACGCTAGATGATATCAGAGAGGTACTGGAACAATGTGAAGTCTGTGAAAAGTATGCCCAAACCAAAGCACTGCACAAGTCAGTACTATCAGTGTCAATCACACAACCTTTCAAAGTGTGTTAACTGGATATTGTGGGACAAATTCCTGGAACCAAAAAAGGCAAAAGGTACATTATCACAGCTATTAACTATGCAACTAGGTGGCCTGTAGCGCAAGCTATAAAAGAACATAAAGGAAATGATGTAAGACAATTTATTGGAAAAGAATTCATAGCTAAGTTTGGGAAGCCTGAACTCCTAATCACAGATGTAGGACCAAACTTAAAGCTATTGACACCAATATATACCTTGCCAAAAATAGAATAAAACACATCACAGCCAGCCCCTATCACCCACAAGAAAATAGAAGAGTAGAACAACTAAACGGCTTGCTATTAGAAGCCCTCAGTAAGGTTTCTGCTAAAAATCCAAAGGCCTGGGTTGACATGCTTTCAACTGCGCTCATGGTCTGTAGAACAAGAGTTAACCGCAATACGGGTAAAAGCCCTTATGAACTTGTCTATGGATAAAAGCCTGCTCTTATTAGTTCAGCCGCAGGACCACAGTTAACTCTGCCCAAAAAGGTGCCAGACAACAGCAACCCTAACATACAACACGCCAGAAAAGACCAAGAGGAGATGGAGCACCAAAGGATCAAAAGGGAAGCAATCCCATTAAAACAAGAGAGATTCCAAGTCGGGGACAAAATCTGGGTTGTCAATCATGACCAACATAAGTTGGATCCAGGGTTACGTGGACCAGGCATTGTCATGGATACAAACCCAACAACACTTACCTTGTCAAAGGAATTGGCAAGAAAACCAAATTAAAACATATGCACCATGACCTTCTCTGCCTATGCAAGGCAAGAACAGCCCAACACAACTCCAGACTCCCTGTCCCCAACGCCAAACTGAATCAGTACCAAGCACGTATCCCTGACACCCTCAAGAGAATTCCTAAGGTTCCATCTTCCAGCACCCCAGTTCACACTGTTGCAACATTTACAATTACTCCCTCTTGGGAAACCAATTCACCAAATGGCCCACTGCATTACTCACCAACTAATCATTAGCTCGGTGGCACTCCTATCATTTGCAAATCTATTATGGGGATCAAACAATCCAGATTCTAAAAGGAACTCAACTTGAATAAGCCTCATGACTTAAGAGGAACATTACTCAGATAAGCCCCATGACCTCCATGACGTACATGGACAGTATGTGGCTTTCCATGATACTATATAATATCCTATATTCATATCAAATAAAGTATCATTCTCTTCTTAATTTCCCCTTTATCCTGTTTGTTATACTTCATAAGAAGTATATACACAACAGTATATACAGTGAATAAAAGATATTATAGTCCAAAAAATTTGAATTGTATTTATACACTTATACAGCAATTTCAGAATAAATTAGATATAAAGTTATAAAAATTTAAAATTTATTAAGAAAGCTGTTAATTTAATTTCATTAAAAAAGAAAATATTGGCTTTTTTTTGGATATTTTACCCCACCAAAAAGTACATGTCTGTGTTAAGCTAAAAGAGCATCACATATTAATCAATATTGAATATTAAAAAAATATTGACTAAAGTAAGAGCACTGGTTTAAAAATACAGTAGTTTAAAAATCTATGGCTACAACCAAAATGATTTCAGATTTGAGCAAAATCCAACTATCAGGTTAAAATATACACTCTGTTAACAGGTATCTTTGGCGTTAATGGGAAAAATGGGGCAATACAGCAAAGAAGTGCTCATGCGCCAAGAAAGACTATTCAAAATACTATCTAAAATGAATTGATTCACAAAAAAAATAGTGTGAGTTGACTTTTGGTGTACATATGTTTACTATGTGAATTGGTGACAAAATACACCCAAGTGCAGTGAGTCAAAACTCAAACCAAAACCAAAACACAATAACAACTCACTATGTAAACAAAATCACTCAAATGTTGTGTACAATGGATTGTAATCAAGAATGATACCAAGGTATACAAAATAAGACAAAAGATCTGAAACATAAAATTTAGAATATTGTGTTGGGTGTTTAAATATGGCGTAAATCTGGGAAAATGGACAGAAATTAATTTGGGTATTCTAAAATGGGCGTTGTAAACCAGAAACAACTAATTACGAAATAAAAAATCTATAATTGGGATATTGGGTGAGTAAAACTCTAATTAAATATCCTTATTAGAAAAAAAGCAAAAAATTAAAAACCAGTGTATAACTTAATTAAGTTTTATTTAATATTTTATTAAATTTTAAAATGGAAGGTACACAACAACAGAATGACAATGCACCTGTTGTGCACTGTGGTTGTGGTTGCCCTGCGGGTTAAAGAACAGAGTTAGTGCAACCCAAGTGCCTACCCAGGAAGGGAACAGAGGAGAGTTCAATAGTGATGCTGCACTGACATAGCTGGTTCAAGGAGCACAAGTTGCAAGGGTGCACAGCATCAACCCTTGGGTCCCAAAGCTGACCCAGAAGCCCACCAAGGTCACCACTACAAAGAAAGTTAGAAACAAGGAGGTAGAACTTACTTTGTATGTGTTTGACGTTGTGTACCAGCAAGAGTTGGTCCCGTCAGCCATGCTGGAGAAGGTGAAGCCTGTACTTGATACTAGCTACAAGCCCTACGTCAGTGATGGCAATCAGGAAGAGGACAAGGAGCCCAAGTTATATAGAACCACATAGGGGCAGTTAGTGTTAAAGAAAGTTGCTGTGTTATACACCAAGGTACCCATGCCTTGCAAGCCTGTCATCAATCAGGATCCTGGCTTGTCTGAACCTACAAAGCCCGCTCAGAAGCGCATTCCCAATATAAAGAACACCATCCTTCTCAAGCTAATGTAGAAATCTGTTGACTACAAGGCAGCCGCGGCTCTTGTTGGGATGGAACCCAAGTACGCCTCCAAGACATTCATCACCTTCATTGAGACTGGCTGAGTCCTTGCCGCAGAAAAATCCTTGCACATTTCCACTATGCTCACCAAGGAGC
This sequence comes from Entomophthora muscae, assembly GCA_014839935.2. NCBI lineage: Eukaryota > Fungi > Entomophthoromycota > Entomophthoromycetes > Entomophthorales > Entomophthoraceae > Entomophthora > Entomophthora muscae. The sequence continues at coordinate 19,754 of QTSX02003955.1, read as the reverse complement.
ACAAATGGGCAATTCTCCAATGGGTAACCCAGGACTGTCATCTTGAACTGGCAAATATACAGGCCGTGGTCAAATCTACTTTTGGGGTTGAGGCCTCAATTTCCTTTTACTACCATCTGCTGAAGGGGATGCGCTTTTCCTGCAAAAAGCTTGGGGTATCTCCGTACAATCATAAGCCCAACCAGCATTGAGACCCGGAAAAAATATGCTGAGGCCTACACTGCACTCAAAACAAAGGGACAGTGAAATTCTACTATAAGAGCAAATTGGCATTTGCCTCATCTATGCACAATGCATATGGGTATGTCCCAAAAGGCTCATATGACAGGGTGGCTTGGCATGCTGCAGTTCACACCACAGCCTATTCAATGGTGGCTCTCCTTGGTACAAAGGGGATTGAGCTGTGTCAAATGATATTGGGTTCTCACAACAGCCGTACCTTCTTGTCATTCCTCCAATTGGTCCAGGTGCACCTGAGGCACACAAGCCTAGGCTTCACCAATGTAATAGTACTGGATAACATTGGTCTCCACAAGGTGGCAGATATTCTTGCTGAATTTCCATCAATTGACACCAGCATTGCAGTGGTCCCCCACAATTAGCCACAGCAAATTTTTGCCTTCTCTTCCTCTCTGCCTATTTGCCCTTCCTAAATCCCATTGAGGAAGTTTTTGGGTGGCTCAAGAAAGTTGTCAAGCAAGGGACCCCAACTGGGGACCAAGGACCTCTTTGATTTGCCTCAGGCCAGGATCCACACCCTCATAGCTGAGACTGTGGCAAAATTCTATGGCCACACTGATTCATTAGAAGGACACACCATCTTGAAAACGCCATCTCAAAAAACAAATCTCAAAATACACTATCTCAATTTTTGCTATCTTAATTTAAAGTAAAAATGACATTTCAATTTACGGCATTGTAACTAAGAAAAACAAGGTTTAAAAATTTAGATTTTTTCAACTCCAAAAAAACCCAAAAAAATCCACAAAAATAAAATTTAAAAAACATTTCTAGGCTTAAAAAAGCCTCAGAATTCCAAATCTGCAATAAAAATGGGGTATGTTAGTAGCAACAAGGCTGTGTATAGGCCAAAAGGTAAAATCTACCCAAAAACAACCATTTTCATCTATTATAACTATGATCTATACTCTAAATAAGCATATAAATGTATCAAATACTAAATAAAAGTCAAAAAATGATAAAATTAAAAGAAATAAGAGAGAAAATAAAGTGTTTTTTATTAGAAAATGGCTCAAAAATTGATAGAAGGAGCAACAGAGATAGCCTGGAGATGATCAAGCTTTCTATCCTTGAGATAGTATGCAAGAATCACCTTGCTAATCTCAGTATATTTCTTTGCTGCCTTTTTCTGCTTGGGGGGATTGCCCTTAGTCTTAATGCCGGTCTTGAAGAGGCAGGCAGAGATGACCTGCTGTGTTTTTAGATGCACCATTATCTTGTTGAATTTGGGCTTCTGTACCCTGACCCTTGTAGTAAACTGGCCATTCCACCCTTCAAGGGAAGAGGTGATCTTTATCAACCCGTATTTGACATGCTTAAAGCAGTTCCAGGTGATTGAGTCACCACCTTTTCTGTTGTGGCGTGCTCCTTGAAAAAATCCAACCCATTGAGTTTCAAAATACTCAATGAAAGGAGCAAAGGCTGCCTGGTTGGCAAGGATATAGGGATGGTAGAGGAGGGTGCCATAGAAGGCATTGGTCTCCTCTTTTTGTACTAGGGCAAGGGCAGCAAAGAAATTGAATATGTCCTTGGCCTCTTTTGTGCCTTCTGCATTGACAAGCTCATGCATATCTGAGAATTTTTGAAGCCAGCAGCAGAGTGCCCATCAAAAGTGAAAGTAGCATCCCTGGGGGGAGCTCTTGAAGACTCTTATGAAGTCATTTGCCTGAGCCTGTTCAAAATCTACTACCAGATATTCATGGTAAGGAAGGCCTTATGCCTAATTCTTGGTTGGGGTAAATTCCTCTTCCTGTGACTGGTCTTTCTTCTTGCGCCCTCTAGTCTCCTTTGGCTCCTCTTCAATGGTTGGGAGGATCTCATCCAACTTGGCCTTCAAAATTAAAAGATCATGGACATAAGTTTATGTTTCTTATTTGAGAGGAAAAAAAGAAGATCAGGGGAAGAACTAGACTTCCCACCTGCCTGTGAATGTTCCAAAGCTGGCTAAATAGCTTTGGGCAGGTGGAGAAAGTGCCATATGCAAGCCAGGTCTTGAATTTGAGAAGGTTGCAAAGATCCTGTGAGGTAGCAAAGCAAATAATTCTCTCATGTGCATCTTGGCCATCATCATGGAGGAGGAATCTCTCTTCATGGTGTGAAAGCTTCTGCTCCTCAGTTAGGATCAACTGTTCAATAGATGTAGCACTGACGCCTTCAGTTCTCATAGCATACCTCTGATCAGTGAGGTATCTCTGCAATTTAGTGGTATCACCAACAGTGGCAAGTTGGGTGTCATTTAAATTGAGGAGGGCATCATTGACCACCTCAATGGCGGTTTGGTCTTTGGTGATTGGGATGACCAGGCAAAGAAACCAGAAGATCAGTTGGTACAAGGGATCAAAAGGCTTGGAGCAGTCATGACCAATAGTCAGGGCCTTGAATCTGGTAAACCCATATGTAGTGAGCCTTGTAGGGTAGCCAACATGATCACATTTATAGTGATGTTGGTGGATTGGTTTCTTTTCATTGTTAAAGCTGAAGCTGTAGCCCTTGTAAACAAAGCTGGCTCCTCCTTTCTTAGTCATTATAAGGTAGCTGGCTGGGTACGTGGTGGGCACAGCAAAGGTGCCATTTCAATTGCAGATATTGTGGACAGTGTTAAGATCCCAGAGCTCAATTTGCTCATCTGCAGGAGCACCAGGCTCCTGCTCCTGCTCCTCTTCTTCTTCAGGCCCTGAGGTAGGATCAGAGTGACAATTGAAGTTGGATAACTTCTCTTGTGGATCAGAAGGGGATTAAACAAAAGGAGAGTGAGGAAGAGTTGGACTGGTTTCCTCAGGCTCTGGGGAAGGCGTGGGTGTCTTGGGGGGATTTACCCTTAGCAGGCTGCTTTTTAGGGATAGTTTTGGCCTTCTTGGCCTTGGGAGGAGTGGTCTTGCCCTTGCAGTCCTTGGATGCCTTGGGCAAAGCTTTGGTGGTAGGCTTGGGAGGCATCTAAAAGTGAATTAGTATCAAAATATGAGCAATTTGGGGGTTGTTTTTAATATAAAATTATTAAAGTATTTTACATAGAAATGTAGAGAAAATCTTAAAATATATAATATCAAAATTTTAATGTTTGTTAATTTGTAAAAATAATTTATTTATAAGTAACGCAGGTATGAAAAACTTTGAGTTTTGACTGGTAACTTGCAGTTAAAATGGTGTTTTTGAAGTGACATAATTGAGGTGCCGTAGCTCAAAAACATAGAGTTTTTGACCATTTTTATATTAAATTAACAAATTTCCGGTGGAGCTACCTCAACTGGGCCAAAGAGTAAAACTTGAATATTTAAAAAACTAGCTTATACAACTGGGCTTAAAAAGTACCCAGTTGTTTAGAGGAGGTCAAAAATATATATTTGCAAATTTTTATATGTTTTCTTACATTTTTTGCTTAATTGATTTTAGATGTGAAACTATACTTTTTAAAAGTGGAAAGCAAGAATTGCAGTGAGGGAATCAATATAGCATAGCTTGGCGGCATATGTAATTTCCCCTTATTTTCCCCTATCTATTGTGTGCATCAAATCAATTGGGTGATATGAAACTTGGTGGAATTCAAAGTGACATAAATTGAAATGGCATAATAAACCCCTTCCATATTAAAATCACTATTAAAATATTTTATTAAGAGATCCATGATCAACATATCCATGTATAAGTAAGCTATAAATTACATATAACAAAAATGTTTTTTTACCCAGCAATGATAATCACTTTAAGGACTATCATAGTGGCGTCTTTTTAGGTTGTTCCTATTATAAGTTTCTTATATTAATACTATAGGAACATCTTCTGGCACTATACAACAGGCTTTATTTTAGTTTGGGTATAAGCTTGTTTTAGTTAAAGATAAATAGTGTGATTCAAAATGACGTAAAGTTGAGATGGCGTGAACACACCCCACACTAAGTGATTTCATATGTAAATAAAGTTAGCAAAAATAAGAATTAATCTGAATTAAAGTGACAAAATTGAGATGGCGTAAATTCAAGATGCTGCATTATAAAAGTATATGTAATTTTAACTTTTTTATTGTTTATTTTATTTTTTTGTGATTCAAAATCACTAACGCAAAAAATGCCATCTCAAATTAAATTCAAGATGGTGTAAATTAAAGTGCAGTTTTTGAGATGGCATGTCCTACCTCAATTTTGGGTGGTATAAACTATCTAGAAAGACATAATATAGAAAAAATTATCAAGAAAATAAAATTTAGCAAACCACCATCTAGAAACTCTGTCTAAAAATGCCATCTAGCAAAGACAGTATCTAGAAACTCTATATTAAATTTATGACCCAACTATGCCTGATAATTTTAAGCATAAATTGAGAACAAAATCATTTTAAAAAAATAAAAAACTATGACTATAATAAAAATTCCTAATGATTCCAAGTCTGAAATAAAAAGGAGGATCAGTTAGTAGGAACTATAGTGAGCAAAGCTTCAAAGGCACCACATAAAAAATTATATTTTTCTATATTAAAATTTAGATATACATTAAACATATGTATTACAAATAAAATAAGAATTTTTAGACTCAAAATACCCCAAGGATATCAAATATTTAATAAAAACGGGGTCAGTTAGTGGTTCTATAGTGCACAAAGCTCCAAAGTCATCACATCAGAAACTATAACTTTTCATTTAGGATCATTGGGCTTTAAAGGTATTAATATTTTTATAATAAATCCTAATTAAAGGTAGAAAATTTGAAAGGAAGAAAAATTTATTTCTAAAAGAAAGATGATCAGGATTTGGCTTCAAGTACCTTTGTAATACCTTTAAGATGGGTAAGGCAGTCCTCTTTTGAATAGTATGCTAAAGCCTCTTTAATAACACTTGCAAACTTGACCTGGTGGCCATCATGCTTAGAGACAACAGCCTTGTCTTTGATGGCCTGAGGGTAAAGATGATCCCCTTGGGCATGCTGGATCTTCAGCTTATTGATAATCTCATTAAACCTGGGCTCCTTTACCTTAAACAAGCATAAAAATTGATTGTGTCACCCTTCAAGTGAAGAGATGGCCTTTATAACACCTTCTTTAACCCTTTTGTAGTAGTTTCAGTTGATGAAGTCTCTACTCTTAAGAATCCAGAGCTGCCCCTGGAAAACGCCCACCTACTGGGGTTTAAAATATTGGATTAATGAGAAAAAGGCTTCTTAATTGTCTACAATAAATTTATTCTTGAGAAGTACATCATAAAATTTATTAACTTCCTTTTTTCTGACCATGGTGTTGCAACTAAGATTCCATTTTTTCCTGTCAATGTATATTAAAATACACAGGGGGAACTCAAAGAGATACACTATGACATGTCTAATGACATGGATCAATCTGATGGCAATGTCAAATTACGGGCGCTATCTCCTAATTAGGAGTGCTGCCAATTCAATATGCTGATCCCTGCACAAGTTATTCCACAACCCAAATCTTATATAAAACCCTCCACTGTGCCACCCCCTATGGACTTGTGGCTTCTTGATATGGTATATTGATTACAATATTCTTCAATAAACTAAATCTTATTCTTGTCCTTTTGATTGAACTGTTGTCTTCTGTAATACCCTGAAATGATGGGCACCACTTGGAGTATGTATGGTAGCAAATTGGTGAACTGGAAACCCATCAAGGCAGTGATTATAGGATACATTGTCATCAGCCAATGGAATACCTTGATGTGTATGTTGAAGCATCTGAAGCTCCCGGCAAAGTAGGTGAGGATGTAGTAAGAAGACATATACATGGCTATGGAGAGTGTTGAATGGGGAGATACCAAAGGCAGCCAGGGTCCAGTGTTTGAAGAGTTAAGTTGGCCAGGGTTGTGGTATGGGTCATAACCTAGTCCTTCTGTTGAGGGGCCAAAGAACTCTGAACTCTGCTGGTAGCCTCCAATCCCAAGGCAAGCTGTGAGTACAGCTGTGAAGATAAGGTGATTCATCTTCACTGGGTTGGAGGGTTGGCAGGGGCTTGATCTGTAAGTTTTAACTGTAGTTGAAGTTGGAAATTTCACTTTATTGAGGGTATTAGTCTCAATAATAGCACAAGCTACTACTGAGAGGAGATCCTTTATTTATAGTGTATCCCCACTTGCAAAGTTTTGCAAGTGGGAGGAAAAACAGGGGACTGGAGCCCCCAAAAGTTTGGTCATGGGAATTGGGAATTGATGTTTGAAAAGATGGCCAAAACCTTGTTCCTGGGCAATCTGTTGGGGTTTTAGACAGTTCTGCTTGGGGCCAATAATTTCCTCTGATTGGCTGGGGAATGGGCCCTGGGAGCTGGGAGCGGGGTGGGCAGTGGGCGTGCTGGCGGCTGGGTGGGCAAGTGGGTGGCTGGCAGGGCCCGGGTTGGCAGTTGGGAGGCTGGCAGCGGGCAGGGGGGGCTCGCAAGTGGCTGGCTGGGTGGTGGGGGAGCAAGCAGGCGGGCCTGCTGGCGCCTGCCTGGGTGCGTGGGTGGCTGGCGGCGGGCGCCTGCTTGGATGATAAAGTATTACGTTTTTACAAAGTTCTGTTTCTTTCAAAAATTGATTTTTATTTCCCGCTGATAATGGGGGAAATTCATTATCAAGTTTTGCCCCCTTATTTGGGCAATCTTTCACTTGTTTCCAGGGTTTTTCTTCAGTTAAAGTCTGGTTTATGTCAGGAATATTCCTGACACTTCCCTAATCAAATACTGAACTATCATTGGTTCAGTTGCAACAGTGGTAGCAGAGGTAGGTTCACAACCTACCTAAAAGAAAATTCCTCCCAATAAAGGACAGAGTACACTCTATATGGCTACTCCATACCAGGAAACCTTCCTCTACATCCCTGATGGGGATATTCCTTAGGGTTACATTGTATACCAATACCAGCTAGTGCTCACCAGTGTCTAAAACCAACTCCTCCTGGGATAACACAACATTAGCATCACCCTTTCTCAGTTGGACCTGTCACAACACATGCTGAACCTACAACTGGAACCCTTTGCGGGCAGCATGGAGGGGGCCAACATTGTAAGTGGGCTACACTCCACGGAAACCTGCTTCTGTATTTGCCAAGTGCCAGAGCCCATTTGGGTTGCCACTGTGTCTGGGCGCCTCACAGGGCCTGCTGCGGTATGGTTCACCAACCAGGCCAGTCAAGAACACAAAGTTACTTGGTCAACCTTTGGGGACACTGCCAAGTCCTGCTATACTGAAACCTTTTCACCCATTGTAGTGGGGACAACTTTACTTACTATCAAACAGACAAGCAGCATCCCTGAGTACCTTACTGCCTGGCAGCAAGCACTTGCTGCTGCCCCAGAAGCCATCACCAACAAAAATGCAATTCTACTCACCCTCATGATCAATGTAATAAAGCCCCATATCTGTAAATGGGTGCCTGTAGGGCACTGCACCTCCATTGATGACTGCTATAAGGCCATTGTGGAAGCTAAAAACTAGGCCTCAATGGGATTCTGTAGATCAAATGATGCACCCCAACCTTGTCCTGCACCTGGCAGTGTACACAGCCAAGTAGGCTGCTTCCAACCTTGTCAGCAGGAAAATGGGACCAAACGCCCTTATGAGGGGGAGCTCCAACTAGCCCATATTGAGGACTTGGTAAAAGCCTGGGGGTTGTAGATACAAGAGGTTCTGCAACCCCACTTGGCTCACACTCTCAATATCTCCTTGCCAATAATCCCTGCAGCTACAACATGCATGAGGTAGAGACCCTAGAAGTATTCCAAGTGCACAGTGAAAATCCCATCCTCCAAGCCAGTCCTTCATCAAATAAAACCACCCACTTGGCTGATCTCTTTTGTTTCCGTGGGAACACCCACAGACTTTTGGTAGATACTGGGGCCAATCAGACTATGGTCAATCAGGAATTTGCAGACTCCCAACAAATATACTGAGTTCCCAGTTGCTTTAAGGCAGTACATGTGGCCAACTCCTGTAGAGTGACTATCACTCACAAGACAATACCCTTCTCTGTAAGAATGGGGAACATCCAGGCTAAGCTCTCTGGGTCAAAAATGGTCAGACTCAGCCACAACTTCATTGCTGATCTTGACTGATTATGGGTCAACTGTCCCTATATTGACTGGGATACATCTGTAATCACCCTCAACAGAAATGGGGTGGGTTTCCAGATCTATCCTATCAAAATAAGCAAGTTACTCCATGATACTGTGTTTTTTAGAATCACAGAGAAAGTTACATATTACTTCAAAGGAGAAACTAGACTTTAATCAATGATCAGTAAAAGTTATCTGCGCCAAACCACTTGCGGCTCCCCTCTTGACCACTCCATCTTCACCAGCTCTTGCCGCGCTCCTCAAGAAATATAAGGACGTCTTCAGTGAAACACTGGATCAACTTCCCCCTCCAAGAGAAATACAACATGCTTCCCAGTTACAAGGGCTGCTGCCAAAGAAACGGCCCCTCTATTTCTTGACACCTAAGGAAGACAAAACTCTCTGTCAAAAGCTCATGGAAGCACTCAATAAGGGCTTCATCTGCCCCTCCCTCACACCATATGGGGATACAGTATTCTTTGTAGCTAAGAAAGATGGGTCCCTTTGACTGGTAACCAACTACTGTGCCCTAAACAAGGTGACAGTCAAGAACAATTACCTCTTGCTGCTAATTGACAACCTGTTTGATACACTTGCGGGTGTGAAAGTATTCAGTAAGATTGATCTCACTGTGGGGTACAACCAGGTCCACATTTCACCTGGGTACAGGGAAAAACTGCCTTTTGTACACGCTACAGGTTGTTCAAGTGTTTGGTCATGAATTCTGGAATGAACAATGCTTCCTCCACCTTTGCCATGTTGATGAAAAAAGCCTTTGAAGAGCTGATTGGAAACTGTGTTGTTATGTATCTTGATGGCATTATTGTCTTCAGTCAAGACCAAAAAACACATCTCCAACACCTTCATGCTGTACTCAACACCCTTAGCAAACATCAGTTAAAGGCCAAGACTTCTAAATGTGAATCCCTCTGGTCAGAACTTCTATTCCTGGGGCACACTATCTCAGCCCAATGAATAAATTCCAACCCTTCCAAGATCAAAGCAATCACAAGCATGTCACCCTCCCCACTAATGTGGGTCAGGTGTGTACATTCTTGGGCATGGTTGCCTATGTGCAGAAGTTCATCCCCAACTGCAGAGAACTATTTGCACCTCTCACCAAACTTTTAAACACCAAAAAGCGCTTCTGTTGGACACCCTCCAGAGACCAGGCCTTTGAGACATTGAAGCAGAGATTTACAACTGCACCTGTATTGCAATTCCCCAATTGAAATTGTCAGTACAAACTTGAGACCAATGCCTCTGACAGGGCCATAGGGGGCGTACTACAGGTAGAAACTGACAAAGGCATCTTTCTCCCCATGGTGTATGAGTCCAGGAAGCTTACTGACTCAGAACAAAATTATCCCATCCATGATAAAGAGCTAGCAGCCATTGTGCACTGCATTGAGAAATTGTGTTGCTACCTGGAAGGAGCCACATTCATACCCTGGGTCCTAACAGACCACAACTCTCTTCAGTATTTCAGTACCCAGTCACACTTGACCCAAGTCAGGCAGGATGGATTGAAAGTCTGTCCCCGTACCTGTTGTGCATTGAATACAAACCTGGAAAGGAGCTGGTCACAGCTGACGCTCTCTTCAGACTCTATGTAGCGTCCATCACTGGGGACAATGGTTTAGATCCATATTGGCCCATGCTTTACCTCTGCCCTGAGGCGACCCGCTACAAGGGCCTTAACTCGGTCACCATCTCCAAGTTGAAGGACAAAAAAAGTCAGTTCACCACCAATGCTGGTAACGTCTGCCGCCGGGCAGAGATATGTGAGAAGACGCCTTACATCCCCACCACGCAACGAGGGGACACAATACTGCATCACCACCAAACCCTGGGTCACATCAGAGGGTGTAGCCTCTTTGAGATCATGAAGCGCAAGGTATGGTGGCCCTACATGCGCCATGACATCCTGGACCTTGTTGAGACGTGTGTTTATGTGAAAAGAACACATCCAAGCCTGTTCTGCCTAAATCAGTTCTCCCCATCAAAGCCATGGAACCCTTCAACCAGTGGGCTCTTGACATTGTTGGCCCCTTACCGGAGGACAAGTTGGGAAAGAAATATATCATCACAGCAATCAACTATTTTACTTGTTGGCCTGTAGTGTGGACAACCACCAACCATACAGCCACCACCATTACCTGTTTCATTGGTAAGGAGATCATGGTGCGCTTTGGACGTCCCAAGTGTCTCATTATCAACAGGGACCGGAACTTGTAGGGAACGTTATGAAGGCATACTGTGCCAAGAACGCCCTCCACCAAGTAGTCACCACCCTATACCACCCTCAAGCCAACAAACATGTAGAACGCCTGAATGGTTCCCTAGTACAATTGATTGCCAAGCTATCCCAGGAGCACCCAAACAATGCCTGGACTGAACACCTACCCACTGTCCTACTCAGATTATGTACCAGGATCAATTGGGGTACAGGCTTTGACCCCAGCGCCTTGGCCTTTGGGATTTATGATGGTCTGACATGGGTTGAGGAGGGGAAGCTACAGTCCGCAGTCCCCGCAAAACCTCCCCTTGTAACTACCTCTCCCTGAGCCAATGGCAAGCCAAGGCCTTTGACAACAAACAAGAACATATCAAGGGGATACTAGACACCTTGAAGCAAGGTACGCCATAGGTGACCCTGTCTACGCCCTCAATCCTAACTCTGCCAAATTGGAACCCAACCACCTCAGACCCTTCAAGGTGGCTGGCATTTACAACAATCATACCCACCAGCTTGAAGATGCCCAAGAAAACACCAAGACACTCCACCATGGCCGCTTGTGCCCCTGCTGCCCCATTCCTGCACATAGGCTCTTTGTGCGGACCTCCCAGATCTCCCACAAGTCTCAATCTTGGTACCTGGCGGCAAACAGGGGGCAAGGGGGTGTTGCAACCAAGATTCCCCTCTTGCCTGCCAATGTACCTTACAATCCACTGGGGGCGCTTGATATGCCCCATGACATATCTAACGGCATGGATCAGCCTGAAGGCAAGGGTGGACTGCGGGCACCATCTCCCAATTAGGAGCCCTGCCGATCCAACCTTGCTGATCCCCGCCCAAGCTATTCCCGGCCTTGAACCTTGCCCAGGACTTGCCACTGGGCCACCCCTGGTGGCCTTGTGGCTCTCCTCACATAGTATATTGGTCAGGATATCAATCAATGACCCTTATCTCATGCTATTTGTTCTTGTCCTTTCTATTGGACTGTTGCCTTCCCCAATCAAATACTGAACTATCCTTGGTCCAGTTGCAACAAGAGGGCAGAAAGGGGATCGGGGTAGTAAAGCCTTTATTGTAAAGAGCAGCAGCCCCTATGCTGTGCAAGGGGGTATCAGGCCACCCAGGGGGTGGCTCATGCGCTGATGGTCTGGGTAGGGATGGTCGTGTTCCAGGTCAGGGGGGATGTTGGGATCTTTGTGGGGGTTAGCTGGCTCCTGTTAAGGAACTGTGGGACCCTGTTGCGCTGGGGACTGTCAGGAGGATAGGTTTAGGTCCACTGTGGGGTAGCTGGAGGGCGCTCTGGGTGGGGTGTGAGGAATATAAGCAATTGGGATGGCTATCCTATTTGCACCACCATCCAGGCCAAGCACCCAAGGTCCTGGCATACCTTAAGACCCCAAACCTGATCCCGCCTTTCTTGGTAAGATAGGGGTACTGAAGAGGGACAGCATGGCTGCACTTGGCCAGCAGCCAAGTGCAGAAGGATTGGTGTGTTGCAACTGAACTAATGATAGTTCAGTATTTGATTGGGGAAGACAACAGTCCAATAGAAAGGACAAGAATACAAAGAATAAGGGCAGGTTTATTGGTCGTTATTGTGACTAATATACTATATGGGGAAAACCACTGGGCCACCATTGGGTGGCCCAGTAGCAAGTCCCGTGCAAGGTTCAACGCTGGGAATAGCTTGGGCGGGGATCAGCAAGGTTGGATTGGCAGCGCTCCTAATTGGGAGATAGTGCCTGTAATTTGACATTGCCATCAGATTGATCCATGCCGTTAGATACGTCATGGGGCGGCTCATTGAGCACCCCTGTGTATTGTGAGATACACTAGCAGGCAAGGAGGGAACCTCAGTTGCAACACATGCAGGGGTTGGGGAAGGTATACTGGTCCAGGAGATCTTAGCCCCTCCAGCCATTGCAGCAACCCTTACTTCAGATTTCAACCCACCTTGCCCTCGACAAAGTTTCATCCTGCAACCCCACCCCCTCTTTCTGAAGGGGGTACCCTTCTTTATTTGCAGCTATCTTGTACAGTACCCCGGTTAGGGGAGGGCCAGATATAGCCGGAACAGAACCTGTCTAGGGGGTCTGGCTTGGAGGCTATTGCATACCGGATCCTGTTGCTGAGCCCTGTCTTGTCACAGGTCTGGATCTCTGGGGTCTTGTTTAGCCAAGTACAGCCCTGCTTAAGTTTATCTGGACCTCTGCCTTAGATGCTGGGTATCTTGTTGGGCCTGCAACCTGGGGTGCTGTAATTAAGTTGGCACGCCTACTGCACCTTTTGGGATGGCCTAGGTTGGGGTACTGGCTCTGAGATTATGCAGCCTACCCATGGGCGGCTGGTATGTGGTCTTGTGAGTGGGGGGTTGAGATTGGGCTAGCTTGGGCATCTCACTCATGCTGCCCTTGGATGCCCTGTTCAGGGCTGGATGCGGGCTGGCCTGAACTTATCCTGGTTGCTATCTGACTGTTGCTGGACCCTGGTTCCTGCCCACCCCATCTTTTTGGTAGCATGCTGGCCCAGCTAAATTTTATGGATATGTGGGTTGGTCTGCTACCTGGGATACAGTGTATGGCTGGTGTTTCTGGAATAAAGGCTTCAACCCCTTATGTTCACTGGTTCCTTGATCAGGTTTGGATAATGTGAGGGGGGGTATGTTTTTCTTTAGCCTTTTGAAAAGAGTTGGAGGTGCTTGTTTTTTGCTGGCTTCTTTCTGACTGGCTATAGCTGATGCCTGATCAGGACCTCCTCCCTGTTGCAGTGTCATCATGTCTCCCCTGTTGGGGACATGGCCAACATGGTATGCTCAGTGTCCCGAGTGGGTTTCTGGCTTGGATGGGTGGAAACTTGACAGGTATCAGCAGTTGGGAGTGCCACCCTTATGGGGTTTGAAGTGTTGTTTTGACTTTTTTGGTAATGCTTATTTTTTAGATATGTTGATACTGAGGGTATATGTGTACATACCGGTGGCAGGGTAGATCTGCTAAGCTTTATTGGTAATAGCTAAGGTAATTCAGAAGCTGTAGGATTTTTCAGCCCATCACAAATCAGACTTTCAATAAATGTTTATGAACTAAGTCTTGGTGATGTGATCATCAAGAATAGATCGGTGCAGTGGAGATAAATATGTAGTTTTCATAAGGGGATTGCCATTTAAGGATAAGTGAAAACTTTTAAAGGAGATTTTTAGGAAGTCTTCTCGTTCATAATCGCAGCGGTGTTGTCCTTGGCATGTTCAAAGTATTGGTCCAGCAGTTTGCGGAATGAGGCTAGTTGAGGCTCGCTCTAAGGAAAATCAATGTCTAGGAAGTAGGGGGTGTACCTTTTTAAGTTCCAGGGCATTGGTTATTCTGTCCATGAGGTTGATGGGAAAGAAATGCGAGAAGGTGCTTGGGGCAGTAGCGGTGCTTTGATCCAGAAGCTGAAGAGCTGTTAACGATGGCTTCTACACGGGTTACCTTCTGGAGATATTTGGTTGCGAGGTCTGCAGACTGCTCAACGTAGGAGTGGTGAAGCAATAGGCTTACAACGCCAGCTTGGTTTAGATTCTAAAGGTTCAAGGTAATGAAAATGAAGCTTGCTTACGTTGGCCCTCTCGAGAAGCCATGTGGGTAAGTTGTCTCCCCAGCCCGCAGCCAAAAATGTGGACATGGTTGCTAGTTCATACTCTCCTGGCTTAATGCTGTGGGCAGCACTGAACTGGTCGAGTGACGACTTTAGGAGGGGCCATGGGTTGCCTTCGGTGATTGACTCTTCTCTGGCAAGAGATGAGTGATTGAAGGCTGATGACTTACTTTTGGAGCTCAGGTCTTTTGAGACATGCGGCAGCAAGCCGCTGGAACACCGGCGAGAGGTTCAGCTGGAATCGCAAGGATATCTGAATGGCTTGAGGGAAGACTTGGTTATCCAATAGCAGCTTGATCACCTCCGTTGGGGGCATGGGGTTGCCTATCTACTTAGTTGAGAATAAAAGTCACTTACGAATCAGCTGGTAGTGCGGGAAGATTGAAGAGAAATCGCGCTGCACAACAAGAATGATGTGCAGCCGTAAAAGCATCTCGTGAGTAACCACTTCCAGTGGAGCTAGAGTGTCAATACCAGCCTCAACGAGCCTTACCTTTCGTCGACCCGAGGAATAGATCAAGTCGCTAATGGAATTAATGTATGCTATAAACACTACCTCGCGTTCCGAGAGAAACCTTGGGAGAGTCTTGAGCCACGAGGAACCTTGGGGCAGAGATGCTAGATTGGTAGAGCTGAACCGAGCAGCAGTGACCAGCTGATCAAGCCAATTGGGGAGGACATCCGGCGACAGGTTGGACTGGGCTGTGAGCCAAAGAAGGTAGTGGTACTGGACGGATGCAGCTTAAAGGTTAGTGGCATGCAAGGACAGGAAGGGTACCGCCACGCACATCCTGGCGGCTTAAATTGAAGCTGGCAAGGACATCGAAGTAATTGACGGATAGGTTCTCAAAGTTTACGATGGAATAAATCAAATCCCAAACGATAACTTTGACAGAAGCTTCCAGCTCAGGGAAGGAGAAGCTACAGAGCAGTGCAACCTTCTCCTCTGCACACATGGTGACTATCAGTACTCGCAAGCTTTCGGTTTGCACCTGCTTGTCGTGCAGATATACCATGGAAGAGTATGCATCGTGATAGTTTTGCTGTGCCAAAGTCAATTCAAACGATATCTTCCACAGCGTGTCGCGGGCCCGGCGGCTAGAAGAATCCTTGCTGGTTAGCACATGAAGCGGCACTTACTTCTTGCTCGGGTAGTTCGTTTAAAGCGCGATGGCAGAGCAGCAATGCTTCTGCGTATGCATCGTAGGTTTGGAACCACAAGGCCAAGTGGCCAAAGTATGCAGAAACCCCATTGTCGAGCAAGGCTTGAGGAAGGAGGTCTCGCAATGGATGGGCAGGGGAGAAGCTATTCTCCATGGCTGGTTGATTAGTGGATGGCGGGAGGGAAACTTACTGGTATCGATGGCGTTGTTAAAGTAGCTATACGCTGATTGGAAGCGGCCCTGTGCCAGCATGATCCTTCCCGCCAAGAAGGATTTGGTGGGGATGCATTGAAGGTAGCGGACAAACAGGAGTGCCAAGTCATACTGGCCTTTGAACTCTAACCATGTTACGAGTTGGTAGAAGAGTGAGCTTGTCTCGGGGAGGCCAGGGGTTAGCGGAGCCAGAAGCGAATGAGAGAAGGCAGCTAGGCCGTATGACAAAACGTCAGCAGGCTTGGCAACGTTGCAAATGAAGCCCTGGAACATGCTATACCAGTAATACGAAGGTGTTTGATGCCCGATCGTGTGGTTTCCCTTCTGGCCGTAGAACTTTGACAAGGTGATGTCGAATGATACATCAACAAAGGCAGAAGAGCGGCGCGAGTGCCTCTTCTTCTCGGCTGCTTGAACGGGCAAGGGGTTGAAAAGGCCAAGTAAAAGAGACTGGGTACCGAAATAGCGCCACATGGTCTCGATGCCATCTAGGCATTCACGGGCACGCCGGTCATCGAGCTCCAGACAAGCCCCTACTGCCCAATAAATCAACAAAAGATCACGCGCCAAGTTGCTTCGAGACAGCACAAGCTGTTTGAAGGTCGATGCAACCAAAGCATCGGACAGGAACCTGCCGCAAGTAGCCTCTTCGTTAGAACCCTCGTAGATGGTATCGGTGGTATAATCCAAAAGAGAATGTACCCGCGTCAAGAGCCCCCAGAGATTAATCGCCGCCGTGGCAAGGGTAACAAAGTCTGGGTAAGTGGCCAAGATTTGTTTATCTGCTTGATTCAACAAGGTGAGAGCAGAGCTTGCGTCAGGATCGCCGATGATCGAAGTGAGATTTCGACTCGCTTTCGTCAAGGTAGGCGAGGCCCACACTCTCCTGGCAAGGCGGAACAAGCTAACTAGACTGGACAGCTGAACTAGCCGGTCTGCAAGATTTATCTTCTTGTCAAGCAGAGACTCGAGATAAAAGGCTTCTAGGACGGAGGGAAGCTGGGTGGTCACGGTATCTGCCAAGGCTTCCAAAATATCACATTGGCGAAGAACCCCAATAGAATCAGCGTAGGCAATGAATGGCGTGCCGCGGTAGAGGGAGAAAGACACCGGCATGTGCATCGCTTCTTTGGACTGGATGCAAAGCTTGGCAAAGTTGGACCACTCCTCAATGAGCCTATCGTTGTAACGGTTGTCCCTGGGCAAGGAAGCTCCCATGTGCTGCTGGAGAAACTTGAAGAGGGCTTGGGGTGTTTCATACGACCGTGGGGCGTGGATATTGGGAAGCTTATCGCGAAAATGCAAGTCAGCAGCGTATTTAATGGCTCGTAGAGTGAAATAGTTTGGCCGACCAAGAAAGTCCAAGAAGATATGAGGTATTCCGTTGGGAGGAGTTTCGGGATCGACCTGAGGGACTTTGACATCTTCACCCAAGTCCGATGCCACCGGCAGCCATCGTGTGGTGCCGGGTGAAAACGGGACCCTGGGGCCGGAACCCTCGGGATAGTTGTGCGGGAGCCAGAAGATGGAGTTCTTACCTTCAACCTTCCAGATAGCCCAGAGGGCATCTACGGAGTCCTTGGAAGAAACAAAAAAGTCAACCAACTGGGATGGTTTGCGGCTATCGTTGGAGAAGGGAAGGTGATATTCAAACTCGGAACTAGCCACTTCATCCATGTTCACCTTTAGTCGATACACCAGAAAGATGGATCCTGCGTCGCAATTGGTATGCACCATAAGTCTTACAGTACCTTCCGAAGCAGAATATACTCGGAGAGCATCGATAGAATCCTCAGGAAGGAGATGAAGTGGCTGGGAAGTAGCATTGCCGCTTATATCCAAACTGATTAGAGGGATTTGGTGGATTTGCTGCTGTAATTTGGTAGACCACACCCGCACTACTCTGTCGCGGCAAAGGGAAAACACCAAGTGCTTACGGTCGCCGAGAGGATAAGAGGCCAAAGATACTGTCTGGTAGCATGCAAGATCAGCATCAGCAGTCTTGACGAAGCGAGAAAATGAGCTTAGCAGGGATGACATCAGAGAGGACTGCTTCCATGTCTTGCACACGAAGCTGCGGTCCTGGTCCACAAGTTCGCCGTGGAAGAGAGTTCCAGATGCAGTGGCGGCAACAACTGAGGTGGCATCCAGAGCTTTAAAGAGCGTCAGATCGGATTCTAGGCCTTGGAAGGAAAACTGCTGACGTATCAAAGGGCGGCCCGATGACGAGAAGTCATCCAAAGCATTAAGCTGCAGGCGAACAACTGGCCCTGAACCAGAACATACCCAGCATACAACATTAGCCGTATCCACGCTAAAAAGATCTACTGATGGAAGAATGGCATAGTCGAAATGAACTCGGATGAGGCGAGCTAAAGGATGGATTGAGGAAGACTCAGATAAATCTATCAATTGAAACTCGAGGATGTTCTTGCTGGCACCGATGACGCGATAGCATATGGCGTGCAGATCATCGGGCAAGAAATGCAGCTTGCCTTGTTCTTTGGTGAAAATCTGCGACATGTTTAGGTGGGCGTCAGCACCCCATGACTCGTGCTGGCTTTGCTCATTGGTCGGGAAGAAATCTAAGCATCGTTGATGAGGTTCTAAATAAACCGCTGTCTCCTTCAAGAGCCAAGGCGTCGCACATAGAACCATCTAAGCATATGTGTGTTAGCAATATTCCAAAGCCTTGATCTGTTGAACAATAATTGATAATAAAAATATGTTTTCTCGGCAAATTAGCTTTGCTATGTTTTCGCTTGAAACCCTACAAGTCACATATCACTTAGCAACGATTATGCAAGGCTTTCAAAACGAATCTTGGTTCCTGAAATCGGCAACATTTCATCTTAAACACTGTACGAAACAAGTGAAGCTACATTTATCCTAAGGAATGGGAAAATAAAAAACTATCCTCGGCTGGTTAAAGCTATTGCTTGTGCTATGGTATTAAGATTATCAAGCTATCTGCACCTGGTTCCAAACGGGAACTAGAAGCAATATCATTAAATAACTTTATCGCTTCTACGCTTTATAGAATGCGGTTAGGCCAGACATTTAAAAAAACTAAGAAAGCTTCAACGATTTCCAAAAGTTGGTCTGCACCAAGAGTCGGAGCAAAAGTTGAAGCCGAGGTTTACTACGGGTCCTGTGAAGATTTCCTTGGCTCCTCTAACTTAGATAACATTTGCTCTAATCATAGCTGCTCTGGAGTGGAATCTATCCAAGGCTTAAAAGACAAACATCTAAAGCTTGGTCTTGATATTTTTGATTGATTTTAATTTGAATCGATTATTCAGGCCTTCTCCTTTTGACTGTAACGGACTGGTTGGCTAAATCCCGAAAATGATTTCAAATATTTTTAAGATAAGAAAGACACTAAAACAGGATCCAGTTAAAAGTACTCGTTGTTTGATTAGGATACAATCTCATTAAAGATTAAACAAGCAGCCACAAGAATCCTCGGAAGCGAATTGAAAGCGATGTGCATGCATCTGATAGCATGTAAAATGTTATAGTTAAGGCTAACTATGCTACAAAATTGCATGAAACATAAAAATACACTTTCTTCAACTAAAGTGAATATGGCCTTACATTTCCAGTTTGAAGGTGAAAAAAATAAACTCAAGTATTAGGAAAGCACTGCTGGATCAAGCAGGATTCAAATCCTTCAAGGACCTGCCTTCACGCCCAGCTCTTTATACCCTCGCTTTCGCAATTTCAAACAGCCCCATCACCTCTCAGCACGAATTTTCGGTACCCGATTTCGAATTCGCGGTCCAAGGGATTTGCGAGAATTCCACCCCTGGGATTACGGTTGCTTGCGAAAAGCCTGGCGTGCGTGCCACACTGAGCTCCCAAAAGAAATCCCTTGAAGCCTTTGATTTCAACCGCCGATGCTCTAAATATAACACAAGTGATATCAGCATTTCCAACTGCGATGGAGCTATTTCCTGGTTTCAGGGACACCTTTCAACAAGGCACTTGATGCCCATCCAAGCAATCGGATTTAAATGGATCAAGTTATTTCCTATACAAGCATCTATCTGTATTGAACTGGATTCAAGAGCAAGCTACACTGAAAACACTCTTCTTCTATATCAAATAAAGATATTATTCTCTTAAATCTCTCACATATTTTGTACTATATACTTTTCAGAACTATATACTCAGCAGTAGTAGCAGAGACAGGTTATTCATATCTGCTTCATCAGTGAAAAAAAATCTCCAAAGAAAAA
>QTSX02003954.1:0-29588 GCA_014839935.2 Entomophthora muscae | reverse complement strand
TTTTAAGGTATTCGCCTGGATCCTAACAGGTTGTGTTAGTTTATACACAAATTTTGTAAGGAGGGTTGGAATATTACCGGTTAATGGTTGAGAGTGGTATGGCGCATAGTATGTTTGTTTATAAAAGAGGTAGGAATTTTACAAAATTAAGCTTTGAATCCTTCAGGATATGCCTTAAGTAGCTTCTGTGCACAAGCGTTGGACTAAATTATCCAGCCTGGATAATCTTAGATACCTTAATTTGCAGGAGGAGTCAGGGTTATCCAGCGAGGCTGGTATCTGCAATCAGATGAAGCTTTCTTGTTTTAGCCAAGTGTAAGCAATGATATGCTGAGCACTCCCCCTTTGGCCAGATCAGAAATCTCTACCAAATTTAGTCAAACCATTTGGACAGAATGAAATAAATACAACACCCAACGCCAGTCCCTCTGAGGAGAGCACAAATCATCTTTGAAAACAAAAGTTCTTGAATCCAGCCCGTCTCCAGAATAAATTATGAGCTTTAATTCAAACATATGATTTAACAACCAATGATACATACAACAAAGCCAGCAACCCCTACCAACTAGAGATATTTCTGTAGGGGTTCTGCAACCATGGTGGCTCAGAGGCACTGCCCAAAGACTGCAAAACCTGGATGAGCTAGTTAAAGTTCAGAACACAGGCATGTGGGGGCATGCCATGTCCACATCATCAGTTTCACCAGGTATGCATGTCATCAAACCGAGACCTAAAGCTGCTAACATGATTTAAGTGTTCATGGGTTGAAGGCAATGAGAGCAGGATCAGTTCAAATGCTAAGGACAAAGCCACAACACTCCTAATATATCTTCACTCACTAATTAGCTGTTCTTGTTATAATAAATCATAATCACTATATAGTTTGTTATGCATACCAAAGCTTTCAAAACATAGTATTGACTTTCAAATTTTTGATGTATTTACATATTTGTACTAATTCTTCTTCCATTATTGTTTTTTCACCAAGTTGCTATATCAATCAATCCATTGTAGTGTAGTCTGTTGTAGCTTCTTGTTCAGCAAAACAGTTGCTATACTTGGCATTTAAATATTATCAAACTTGTAGAATTTTAAATTCAATATGTCTCAGTTTAGCTCATTAAAATCTTTTAAAAGTATACATTTTAAATGTTCACTATAGTAAGTATATTTGAAAATCGTACTTAGACTTTAGGCTGTAGGTCATAGTTTAGTTACTATATTGCTAAGAGTTATAATAGTAAACCAGTTGGAGACTAAACTGAGGTCTCTAAAATAACTAAAAATAAATAAACCATATATTGAGCAGCATAGACTCAACCCCACCAAATATTTTTTAATATACTCATCCTCTCCTTACAAATTGATGATTACATTTATCTGACAACCATCCACTCAATATCCTTATCCATAAAAAATCCCCACAAATAACCTGGATCAGGATACAACTAATATTATTCTTATTGAAATTTATTACTCATAAATAAAAAAATTCTCATATCATATTCTTCATCTTTCCCCTAAGTGTGTTGGCTCTGTATCACTGATAATATCTTGTTTTAATACATCTGAATAAATTGCATAATCTACAAGGGTCTGTTACCCTTGTACAAGCCCTCAACAAGAACAAATATTTAGGAGAAGCTTAAATACACCGGTCTGTTAATATAACATCGCTGAATATATTTTTCTCGAGACACTTTTTATTTGAAGATATTCTATAAACAAGGCATATATCAAGAGCATTAACACATTTTTACTCCAGACCCTATATTTATATCAAAAAAGATGAAATTTCTCCCATCAAGTTCATTATCATTATAAGTATTTAAAAACATAAAATAGTCTGGCAACATTCTGACCAAGATTTTTCTTGCTACATCCTCAAAATGATAAGTCCAGGAAGTCTGAAATTATCTATTTGAGGCTGCTTCTAAACCTTGCCATCTGGAAAGGCTTTTTAAGTAATGATCAACCAAGAACTAATCAGTTGGTAAACAGACCTAAACAGTAGTTTTTCACATTAAATCTCTTCATAATATTACAATACAATATTTCAACTTTTCTTAAAAGACAATTATTGCTACATAGGCCAATGAACTTCCATAGATTAGGCACAAAATCTAGGCTCCAGCACAAGCTAACAAGATGCACATACATGCTTTATCCATCAATCATAAAGAGCATTTAATTGATTCTAACATCTGCCCTGGAGCAAACACCTCCATGTTAGCACTTATTTATGAGGTCAAACATGCTGAAAAGTGTGCCAACATGGAAGATGCATCACTTATGAAAAATTGAAAAACAGCAAAAAAAAAATTAGCAGGTGTATGTAAACTTTAAAAGCATCACCAATGACTCAAGCAACTTTAATGGCAGAGATAATAATAGCCAAACTTTACAGCAGTAAAAAAATAAAAATAGCTGCTCCTGTTCTTTTTCCACAAAAGAATGAAAAGTTCAACTATGTTGATACTTTTACTCCCTATAACTCTTAATCCACCTTCCCTGAAATTAAAGAACCAAGATTTAAGAGAATGTAAAGGAGGAATGAAACAGGCCTAAGCAACCCTTTCTCCTCTCAATCTGACAAAAAGCAATATTTTCCTGATACAGATATTACTTTACACATCCCAAGTATTCACATTCTACTATATTTATGGATTTAGAATAAAGTAGGCTACAGCTTTTTATCTACCTATGTATTTACAAACCCCATAATCACAATTTTTTAAAATTCAGGTGTACAGTCCACCATGGGCAACAAATCATCTGTAACCAAATAAACATTTCTACAGTTAAATCTAACGTCAAATATGCTCAAAAAATATAAAAACTGAGTTTCATTTGAAAAGAACACCACTTTCTTTAAAGTTTATTTACAATGCATGAAAACTATAAACGGCTTGGCATGCCTAATAAAAGCTATTGTATTGATGCAGGCATGAACTAGTTCTCAAGAGCCAACCCTAGTGTTTTCTGAAGATCTAGGACTGTAACTCTTAATTTTAACAGCGGCAATTTCACTATCCTAAAGGATCAAGATAAAATTATCCTGGGAGGCAGAGACCTTGTTCAAGGCATCAAATCAGATAACTTGGAAGCCCAAGCAAGAACACTACTTAATATAAAAAAAGATACAAAAGATCTAGAAATAATGATATATTTTCAAGTGAACCCCATTCACTTGAGCTTGCACAACCCCTTATAAAATTCAAACATTTATTAAAGGAGGGACTTAATCCTTTCTTCCAAGCATTACAACAAGCATGGCATTTATCTTAGTAAATTTACTCCCAAAACAGCACCCATTTACAGACTTATTCCTGAAAACTAGAACCATAGTGGAATAAATCAACTACAAATTTTTCCAATGTTTCAACAGCTTATTAGAGCCACCCTGGGCTGCAAGTGTTCTATCTACAAGAAATAAAGGTGTGATTGTATCTAATCAAAGTTTATAGGCTCACAGCCATAGCAACTTAAAGAACTGATACCCCTCACCCCTAACCAGAGAGACTTTTTCACACTGCCTGGATTGATAATCCTCTATAAATTGAACCTGATTCCGGATACAACCAGGTTAGAGTTGAAGAAAAATTCATGGCAAAGGTTTTAATCTACCCTAATAAAGACTTTTGAATGTGAGGTAGTAATTTTTAAATGAAATATACATAGGCTATATATTGAATACAATGAACCACATCTTTACCTACAACCTGGAAATCATGTGCTATCCAAATATACCACCATTTCCTCAAACACCAAAAAGAGTTGTATATTTGTTCACTTGGAATACCTGATCAATTTTGTAAACACCAGCCTTAAATTACCCACAAATACCAGCTTAAGCACCAGTTATTTGTTTTCCTAAGATACTATGGCTTTGATGGCGGATAAAAGCCAACCCTGACAATGTGAAAGCTTCTATTAGCATACAACAACCTAATTATGTGAACCAAGTTGATACTTTCTTGGAATGATATACTCACTTACTAAATAAATCTTAGACTGAGAAACTTTACAACATCAAGAAATTATTTTTCAAAGGCAGGGCTAAAAAAGAACTATTTAGGGACCCCAGAATGAGATGAACCTTCCAACCCCTCAAAAAGCCACTGGTCAATGCACCTGTTTAGTGATAACCAACTAATAAGAGTTGTTGCATGCTTGATTTAGATGAGCAAAGCCAAGGCTTTTGCTACCCATCAGCCAAGGCAACATGACTTTCTTAGGTATATTTTGAAATTATAATAAGACTAACACTGAGCAATGCTACCTGATTTGTTATAAGGTAATTATTGAATCTATCACTCATTCTTGAGGTTAGATATTACCTAGAAGAGCATATAAACATCAAATTAATCACCAATCACAAGTTGCTCATTTTGTTCAAAACTCAGGATGCACCTTCTTGAAACCAAGCCATATAAATGCTCCTGCTGGAACAGCTGATCTTGGCATTAATAAAAGTGAGCATAGCTGGTCATGCATTGGTTGCCCTCAGACTTTTTCAGCTTTGAAAAGATCACTTATAGCACCTGGAACCTTACTGGACCAACTTATACATGACCTGCTATAAGATCAAGTATAAAGACCCTGAAACCCATCAGTATAAGAAGTAACATAATGAGAAATAAAAATAGGATGTATAGAATGATACAGGCTACTTTATCATACAAAAAGACATCTCATTGATTGCATTGCTCATAAAGAAGGCAGCTTCTTAAGCCATCACTTGATATTGGGATATACCAAGCCAAGGGCTTCACTTTACATAAAAGAAGATAGTCTGATGGACCATCCTTAACAATACTTTATAGATAAAGTAGTTTTAAAGCTATGGCAACAAGCAAAACACCTCAGATTTAAACAAAATGAACTCAGCTTTAAACAAAATTGAGATGATTCCAAATCTATTGTAAATTAATATAAATTCATTTTAAATTAATTTTGTTTAAATCTGAGTTGATTTTGTTTAAAGCTGAATTGTTTTTGCTTTTGCCATAGCTTTTAAAACTACTGTACTAAAAAAATGCTGATCATATGAGAAATACACCAGAGCATATGCAACCTAACCTACAGTCAGTCCATAAACTGATATGAAAATATTTAATGCCTATACTTAGCTGTGATAAGACCATCTAAGAATTCAAATCTGGAAAAAAATTCTTGATTGTAGCTATTGAATTTATACCACACTGGACAGTTTTCTAGCAATCAAAGACCAAAAATCATAAACAATAAATTGCTTAATTAACAAAGCAGCTCTATCTGATTATAGTATACTATAATCGATTATCAATGATGCTGCCAGAAAATAGATTGAGATACATTGAATATCAATTCAAAAATAAGAGTATAAAACACCCCATAACACTACCCTACCTGTCCAGGAAAGCATTAGTGTTGAAAAACTAAATGGCTGAATTATATATGCATTGAAAAGAATCATGGGTGGCAAAGGAAAATATACCTGGTCACAGTATGTCAAATATAAACTGGTAGCGTTCAGATTCAGAGCCAATCTAGGAACTGATTACTTTCTATTTATTTTACCCATGAATATAAGCCAGAAAAGATATCTACAACAACCCACCATGTACCATGATTTATCAGGGCAAGCCTTAAAATTGGATAAAATCTAACAAGTTAAACCTTCAGGCTCAGTGTAAGTTGACAGCCATAAAATCAATTATGAAAGATCCCCTCTTAAGGGGAACTGTTTGCCCTTGGCATCTTATTATGACTCCTGGATTAAAGCTTTAAAAGATTCAAACTCAGTACATAGAGGGCCAGGAAGAGCTATCAAGTACCTCTAAAAATACAGAAAATACCTTGTAGACCTTTACAGCACAAAATAAAAATTGTATCAAGAAATCATATATAACCCTTCTTCTCAAGAAAAAATTGCTACTGAAGTACCTTAGTAGCAATCATCAGATGGATATAGGATCATCAAACAGATGATATTAAAACTGTATGTCATTTTGGCTTTGTATCAGATGAGAGAGACATAACAACCTTGTGGCATGGGATAGCTGCAATCAGAAAGCAGATGTTGTTTGATTAGAAAAAAGAAGATCAAGAGGCAAGTACACTGAGATTTTTTGAAAGAAAAGAAGAAATTTCAAAGCTTTATAGCTTTATTCAAAAAAGGAAAGAGAAAAATGCAAGATGGGTTAAAATGTCTAATTTGAATAATATTATCATACAGTATTTTTGATGAAAACTGAACCCATCAATGGTGGCCACAAAACAGGGTAAAGTGATAGGCAGCAACCTGGATCAGGAAAAGACTCAATTAAGGACTGAGATCAGTTCGACTAATTTAAATCAGCCACAAAACAAGGTGAACTAAAGGAAAACTTGAGTGAAACCAGATCCAATAATGACATAGTTTAAAAGCACCATGCTTAAAAGGCCCAAACTAGGGAAGCTTATTGATACTGGACCAGCTTCTAACGCTTTTATCCCTGTAGACCAGCATCTAGAAGGGGGGAGTGTGTTTAGGAGGAGTGTTAAATCCTTTCGCTTGCCATTTAGATGATAATCATTCTCCTGTCACCTAATTGATACCATGGTCATGTGAAAATCAGCTAATTACTTTCATCAGTCATCATTGATCCCAAAACATTGATGGGATAAAATAATAATGATATTAACTTTAAATTAAGAACCTTGTTAAATAACATAATTCTTCTCTTAAGTTCTCATTGATTTTCCTTCATAGGTTGCCTTTGTATCATAGGCTATAAACTATATTTTAATGTGGGATCAAGAAATCCTTAAAAAGCAGTGAATTTTAATGCGGGCCAGAGTGTTTAGGTGATGAAATGAAATAGAATTGGTTTTAAATGTATATATGATTTTCATGACGTCATAAAGGGATGGCAGTTATCCAGGTGCTTCTTTTCCTGTCATCTTGATAGTGCTTCGTTTTACAGCAGGGATTATAATTAATCCTAAGTGGCATGTAAAAAAGAAGGGATTGCGATAAAAGTATCGGGGTTCTATCTGTCCTTGAATGTTAGTTTTAATCCAGATTTATTTTGATAAAGGAGATATCTAGTGTGGCTTGATAAGATTTTGCAATTATAGCATATGGACTACTAAATAAACTGAGTAGTTTAACCCTGTTGAGATAAACAGTTTAGGCTTGAAAAGGTTAAATTGAAAGTGGATATCTATTTAATTAAGGATATATTTGGATCATTTTATGATTCTTCTTAGGCTGAGTTGATTTTGATTATTTCATTGGGATCCGAAGAGATGCATTATTTAAAAGACCAATAAAAATAAAGTGAAGAAATGTGAATTTGAAATTGGGTGAGTTTACTTCTTTTGATAAATCTATTAATAGTTTAAATGATTGTACCTTGGTTGCAAATGCAGCTTAATGTACAAGGTGTTGATATCAATTTGAGATATAGTTATATAAAGAATGGATTTGGATGGTTTAAAAATGAGTGGCGATCCAGAGTGTCAAAAGTAATCGTACCTATTTTGTCACTAGAATGAATCTTGCCTGACCGATTGAGGTCCGCCTGCCACAAATGGTAGGGAAATCCGTGGGTCTTGAAATACCGATTTGGTTCAGCATCCCTGGGTGAAAATGTGAGGTAATGGCTTATTTATAGGGTGACACATTCATTTAAGAACATTAGTTAAAACAATCTATTTCCTAATTTGGAAATATTTTTATAGAAGTGAGTGTGTGTGATGTTACGCGTCCCAGGGGTCTACCAGTCAGCCCCAAAAGGGCGAGCTTTGGGTTCGAGATTGCCTCGGCGTTAGATTAGATGTAGCGAAGGCAGAATAAATACGCTGAGGGATTTGGCGAGGTTACTTTGCCAAGGCCATAAACCTGGGTCCTAAAAGTTACAATCTTTGAAGTGACAGTTGTGGATATTCTAGCGACTTATTTGGCGGAGTTAAATTAGCTTTTATTCTGGATGAGGTAATAAATTACCTTTGCTGGTTTGGCGATCGAAGATTTGGCTAATATTTGCGATGAGATGCGGAATGGGGAGCTTTGCGGAGAGCGTCAAGTACGACGGATTGGGACCTCCATCCAGGTGCCTGCTAAGGGCCGATCTAAATTCCACTAGGAATAAAGACAATTTAAATTAAAAAGACCCAAACCATGACAATAAACTTCCGATGAGTAGCTTCCCTTTAAAGAACGGAATGCACCCTATTTAAGCCGCTGGAGAGATGCGGTTAAGGGTAATGACAAGATTACCCAGCATCAGAGAACTCTTTCCTGAGTCCTTCTTGGCCAGAGCCAGTATATCATCAGCCACCCCTGCACCACCAAAGCCTTACCATCGACATCGCATGTCGCCCTACCAGACCATGATGCTGGAGAATGTCTTCTGCTTCACCCATTACCCTGACAACCTGATGCGGCGGCGCCTTGCCTCCGTCCTTGACCTGCCGCTTAGGACGGTACAGATTTGGTTCCAAAACAAGCGCCAGAAACTCCGCCCCTGCCAAGCAATCTAATCAATAAACATCTACTCATAACCTTACATCTTAAATCTAACCCTCCCTTAGGCTCAAATAAATATCAATTGCTAGCAAAATAATATTCAATCCAACAGAGGCCATCTTGTATTAAGGGTACCTAAACAGCCAACTAAAAACTCTGAAGTAATTTGTATCTCCTTGCCAATATCAGAATACTTGTCCTTCTCAATATTCACCAACTGCCAATATGGTCCTGTGTATCTATATGAGAAACCAAGGGCTATGAAGCTCAACCCATGGGAAATAGTGCAAATCAGTAATGCCACCCTCTGTCATTAGGTCATTACCAGTAAAAAGATATTAGATGATTAATTCTGTCTAGCAGAGTAAATAAGGACTCATTTTAGGAACACTGCTAATACCTTTGACACAATATAAGTTCAACTAAAT
Organism: Entomophthora muscae; assembly: GCA_014839935.2. Classification (NCBI taxonomy): domain Eukaryota; kingdom Fungi; phylum Entomophthoromycota; class Entomophthoromycetes; order Entomophthorales; family Entomophthoraceae; genus Entomophthora; species Entomophthora muscae. The sequence goes on along the minus strand of QTSX02003954.1, from coordinate 20,663 downwards.
ACTAGGCTTCACCAAAGAAGAATATCAATCTGTTAGAAACTTTTAGCTATTAAAGAAATCCTATCCAGCTTATACCATAATATAGATGACTCTACCACTCCTGATAGTTTAGCCAAACTTTTAAAACAATTCACAATATCATACATACTGGATGACAATCACCTCTTTCTGATTCTGAATCCAAGCACTTAAAGGAGAGATAGTTCACCCTTTGAACTCAGGTTATTAGACTATAAACTGCTGCTTCAATATTAACTTGTATCTCTATCTAAGGATGACTATTCTCCTTGCTTGAGAGAAATAAAGAATTAATTCATACAGCATGAAGCTGTTTATACCCTCAACACTTTCAGAAGTTGTTTCATTTTATTTTATGATTATAATTAAAAGGCTAAAAATAAGTCAAGAATTTACAAATCTTCAAGATCAATCATCCAAGCTAGAAAAGACTTATGCCCAAATTCTAATATGGGAAAATAGTATTTAAGAAGTGTTTGCACAAAAAAGGTTTACTTTCAATGAGATTTTTATAATTCCCTCCATTCTAAGCCTCCTTTGTAAACTCACTGTACCAATGAAATTTCTAAATTGACTGGAAGCTGCTGGAACTGTTCAAATTATAAAACTTAATGGCACATATATCACAACTTCCCGTTTATCTCTTGCCCATCTATGCAAAGGAATGATCCATCTTCAATGCCTCAAGATATTGTTATTGATTTATAAAAGTTGATATCATTAACTTACAGGGGTTTTATAAACTGTTGAGATAAACAACCCCATCTCAGTAAACAGCAATATATTTTGCTGTATATCTGATGGATCCCAAGAGGTCTTTTTACAGTAGATTTTATCATGACATAAAAAGTCCAGCTTAAACAAATTAATTTTGGTCTGCATAAATCAAATAAAACCAAAAATATAGCCAATTTAAGTTACACAACTGGTCATAAATAGTTACAGCTACATCAATTAAAGCCAAAGACCCAGCCATTAGCTCCTGATCAACCTTGCTGAGTCATCAGAATCTTCAGGTTTTATTTTATCACATCATTACTCTAATGGATTTTAGAAGCTCCAAATTATATCAGGGCTGGAAACAGGATGGTTGGATTAGAGCAAGGCCACCAAGTATTAAGACTATCTTAAATAGCCCAGGCTTATCCAGACAGGACAAGGACAATTAAAGCAAGATGTTAATTGATCAAAGATGTGACCAACCCAGATTTATTCAAGGAGCTAGGAAAAAATTGTTGGAATATGAGAGTAAGGGAAGAATGGGAGAATTCATGCAGGGGTTTTCAAAGCTAAGGCACCAAGCAAAAAGCAACTTGTCTGTAAACAAAATTGACACACCTCAGAAGAAATAAAAGTGAACCTAAATATATTGCTAATTGTTATAAATTTTCCAGATTTAAATTTTGTTTTCATCTGAGTTGATTTTTTTAAAGATAACCCTTTTACCTAGCACCCTAGCTCTGAAAACTACTGTATACTTGGTGCTTGAGGTTGATATTAAACAGAAATAATTAAGCAGGAATTGTTGCAGAATGCATGTATTGCATTTTTATCATAGTATGGATTATGACTTAATTTAGATATCTAATTTCAAGCTTTCATAAATATGTTCAAGAATTGGGATTGGTTCACTATAGCATGAAGTAAAAAACAGACAAGCAGGAAAGTCCAGGCATTTTAAAAATCAGGGTTTTGCATGAATTAATAAATGCAGAATCAAAATAAATAAATCAAAAAATATAAAAGGCTACTCTAAAGAATCTTTGAACTATATTTAAGAGTTTGAACATATTGATAAGGAGCGCCTTTTGGGGAAGCTTCAAATATAAAAGTAGGAGGAGAAGAAGTATATTTTATTAGATAATACTTTAGACTTATATAGATTTAGTTGTGGCAGAGATTTTAGTTGGATTGAACCCAGGGGCTGGTCATGTGCTGGATGGTTTCAAGTTGCTGGATACCTGGACAGTCATGTGATATTGGTTTGTTGCCATTTCTGGTATGTCAAATGGTATATTGGAAAGGCACCAAATTGGGCAATGACTGGATGTTAGGTGTGATGGCAATAGCCAGAATACTTGTACATCCAGACCCTCAACAATATCAATCAAGCAGAGATCAAGAATTTAATTGTGTATTAGAAGGATTCTGAAAATTAAGAGACTCCTTTCAAAACAGACCAAGCTTTCACTTAAGCAGTAAATAGTTACTGTATGATGACTGAAAGATGAAATCATGGTGGTTGAAATTTCTGAGCAGATTCCCTAAATATAGGCCTACTATAACTTCTTATTAAGCTCTAGAGTGTTAGGCCATCTGCCAAGTTATCAAAGCTGCATACAATAAATTGGGTTCTTATTATAAAGTTCTTTTAGTTATTCACCCTTTGCTAGGTTTATGTCATGGCCATAGTTTTCCCAGGTGTAGCTCAGCCAAAGCGCCGCCACCCAGGAAAACCCAGCCTGAAGTCCCACCCACTTGCGGCAATTGTAGAATTAAATCTAACAATCAATTGCAAGTGGGTGATGGTACAGGAAATTGAATCCAAGTGGGGCGCAGATGCCCCACGTCCAATTTCCCCTCTATGACCTGTTGATCACAAAATCCTGACCTCAAAGGAGGTCAGGTAACAGCTTACAAAAAAATAATCATTGGTGGTATATGTAAGCTGTTCAAATATTACATACAAGGAGGCCACATCATCAAGATGCACCAAAAGGCTTTAAGTAACAATGGTTCCCACCAAACTACATTATTAGTGTGATATTTTAATCTCAATAAATATCTTGCCTCAATGATTCACTTACTCCAATACTTTCTCATAATATTTTTAATAACAAGATTGTTAGACTCTGGATTTTTCCATTCCAGATTCCAAAAAATCTTTCTTCCCCTGCTGAAATGATTTGTGAAATTTGTAAAATTGAGTGTGAACCCACCTATGCTGCTGAATCTTTGATGTTGAGCCAAATTAAGGTCTTCCTGATGTACCTGTGCATAATCTTCTGCTGTAACTTTCTTTATTCACTCTTTTAAGGGTTACCATTTTCAAGTAAGCACACATTGTCCCTTCCTCATTGGTAATACCATCCTAATTTGGGTATACATTCACTATTTCATCAATTATGACAAGCTCTCACTCTATTTCACCCTGATAGTTTACTCTATAGCACATCATTTAATCTTATTTTTCACTGTATGATTATTAATTGCTATAACTAACTCTGGGTGTATATCTCTTAATCCTCATAATGTTGAGTACATGAATCATGCCCCCTTGAATTTTTCCGACAGGCTAAAGTTATAGACCACCATTTACTAAGATGTTCTGGGTTTATTCTATAAATAGCTTACTTCTATCCCAAGATATACACCTAAGTACCTTGTGAGAAGCTCTTTTTACTTTACTTATTATTGGATTTACTTTTTGAAAATTTAACAAAAATCATATTGATTGCATACTTTGATTGATTTTCAGCTTTATTCAGAGCTGTTAGTTGCTTCTTGCCACCTATCCATGTGGTTTATTTCTTGTCCTTTCTATCACAGCTTTCTATCATTCCCTAATAAGTTATTAAGAAAGTATTTTATTCCATGTACCTTCTTAGCTGAAATAGTAACTATTATGAAGTGACCACATAATCTAAGGCTGAGTTCTCTGCACCTAAAAAAAGTACTGATCATAGTAGCACTATACAAGCATAATGACACAAATTTCACCTCACCAAGGCACATATTTCTTCCTTCTTAGCTGTGCATAAAGCTTTCACAGTAAGAGAAACTGATTGATCTAAATCTGCATATAATGACCCCCCTTCCTGACCTATGATTTTAATGATTAGTTGTGCCTGAACTATCTATAGACCAACCTCAGCTTGGTGAAAAGAATAGCCCTCACTTTAAGCTATCTGGTAAATTTGGGTTAGAATTAAGTGGACCTCTTGTTCTCCATTTCTCTAATATCTCAAACAAGGATTTGAGTATGCTTAAAAGAAAGTTGATATCAAGGGATCACAGCTTATGACCAGTCATATTATTAATACCAAAATTCATTTTTTTTCAAGTGTGAAGTTGACTTGATTGTTGCCCTTGGTTCCACAGCTGTGCTCTGTGCTGTTAGCATGTATGGTCTGTGCAAGAAATACCTGCCCCTTTCATGTGAGTAGATTTTAAATACAAAGGTAACGAGAAAATGAATTCTATTAAATTAATCCTTTGGCCCAGATGGCTTGCAATAATTATTTACAAAGATTTATTGTAAGTATCTGTGATCCAATTGAGTGATTCTATAAACATCACTCTATGTTCTTTCAGATTGCACTCTGTCTTATCATGGGCCAGCAGCCCTTGTTGTGATCCTAATCAGCTGATTTTCAAGGACCCATTTGCTGTCATTTCCAGGGAATCAACCTTGGGCAGCTGGCCCATTATGATCTGGGAATGGGAAGAGCCCACCAGAGGATTGGCTTTAACTTAATTAGGTATGACATAGATTTGCCAGCCATTACCACAGGAAAGCAGCTGGGATTATAGTGTCAAGCACCCCAGTTAGGATGATGCAAAAATATCCCAAATAGCTTATTGGTGTGGTCCAGGGTAGCTCAGTTGCAGACACAGGCATTGTTTTGGGGTTGACAGGAAGCATCATGTCTAGTTATTAGGCAGTGAGGAAGTTGTATTTATCCTCAAATAGTTGGGGCTCAGTAATGTAATAAGGGCTCTTCCTGGTGTATCTGATCAACTCTTTAGATTGGTACAAGGGATAATGTTCTAATATCTTGTCATAAGAGTAGTCTCTTATTTAGGCTTCAAAGGTTACTTCATAAAGTAGACAGGATTAAAGGGAACACCTGTCAGACAATAGGTTGCTGGTAGCGTGCAAGGAGGATTGGAGGATTTAGAGCTGAATTAACAGATGACTAAGATAAAATATGGTAGTATATATGAGAACTAATATCTCATAACATTTATTTAAAAATGACAATGGGGTTTGTTCTTGACCTGGCAGGTACTTATATTGCTCTACTAGGTCTCATTATCTGGTTGTATTTCTTAGGATCAGAAAGGCTGGTGTTGGAATTCTAGGGGTGTCAGGGTGGCATTAGGCACAGGTGGGTTGCCAGTGGCTGTCCCTGAAGAATAGAACTTTGAGCACTTCTGCTAAACACCTTGATAATTAGTGTTGGTCAGTTATTCAGGATCAGCATATTTTCCTGGACTTTGGGTGGGTTCAGGAAATTCTCATTATCAGACTTGCAATTTTGCTGCCCAATCTGCCAGTGTCATGTGTTGGTATCTTGAGGAAACTTCTGACATCTGGAGTATATGGATCACCATTGGCTGATATAGTGTTTTACAAGTTTTCAAGGCAAGTTAAAGAGATTTCTCATTGGGAGGTTACTGATTTTGTTACCTAAACTGTCAGTATTATGGGCTGCTAGTTTGGGGAAACTTTTCCCTGTCAGGCACAGGTGGGTATCTTGCAAAATCCTGTGATGTTGGCAGGGATTCTGATCCTGGCAAGTTTTCATTGACTTTTCCTTTGGGTTCACTGTTGATGGGATACAGGCAGCCAAGCTCTTGGCTTTATGAACTGGCAGGACGTGGAAAATTAGGCTCAGGTTTTGACCCCTGCCCCATACCTTGGGTTTTGGATAGGAAAATTATTATTCCTGAGAGTAAAACTGTAAATTCAGAACCTAAACGTAAAAACACAGGATTTTCAAATCCTTGGTCCAAATTTTGAATCACTTTTTCAGGCAACTCAGCTGAGTAAAAAGTAAAATATTTAATAAAATCAGCCATTTAATCCAACTTTTTTGATTTATTTAAACTGGAAAATTTCAAATCTCTTGAGAATATAACTCAACTAACTAAAGACAAAATACAGCAAAAAATGCAAAATACATGAATCAGAAATGCAGGATTCTAATTTACAATTTGAGACTTTCTGTATGTCAAACAAATCATAGAGATCATGTAAAAATGAATGAATATGAAATTGCAGGATTGTCAAATCCAAGAAACAATTTCAAATAAAAATGTGGTGAATTTGAAATAAATAAAATTTATGGGTTTCTCAAAAAGAATTTCAAAGGATCTAGAGTGGATTTGTGCTAATTCTTTTAGGAATCATAGGCATTCTCAAAAATCATCCTATTCTATTTTAGGATGGCTAAAATTTGATCCTACTATTCAGCAACATAACATACTTAACAATAACATTGACTAAAATATACAATTCTCTTTTTGAGTTTAATTTTTTAAAAAAAATATTATGCCTTCTTTTAATAACAGCCAAGTCAACAAGCTGCTCCCTGGCTTCAAAGAAATTATGAAGGGCTATACTGGGTCTTCCAATAGTGAAGCCTCTGTCTATGGTCACTCTCAACCCACAGGCCCCTCTGCAAGCACTACCCAGGAGTGTATTTTTTCTTCCACAGTTCAAGCATATCCCTGTTTGATTATCACACACAGGCAGCTGCTAACCCAAATCATGTATCAACACTAGCATCTAAAATTGGCCAATTGAGCCAAGGGGTCACCCAGGGAAGTCAGAATCCAGAAACAGCTAGTCAGATGGCATCTTCTGGTTCCCAAGAGAACATATCCCACCTCCAGCCAATCAGCCTGAAAGATACAGAAGAAAGTTAATCACTCCATAAATTGCTCTCAAAATGGTTGAAAAGCAAATGATGCTTATGTCCCTTGGGGAAATGACGCCGTGATGGGTTTAGAAAAGTCCATTGTGGCTGCAAACCTGCAAGCCCACGCTAACTGTGGCCCCCCTCCCAAGAAGACACCAACTGGAGCCTGTACTTCAACTAATAGTGAATAAGCCCTTCCCCTTATTACAAACATCATGGAATGTGAACCGTGGATACCCCTGGTCCAGTTTTGTCTCTAAATGGGACTACATGGTATTTTCACAAATAAGAGAATGGTGAATTTGTGGATGCACAGAGTTTTGATTGCCGCAAGAATCTTGTCCAATCAGGTTCTCAGTGGTCCTATTTTGGTGGATACCAACCCCTACAATTCAACTATCATTAAGTTTATTAGAGGTAGGGTAATGATTCCATCTTCTTATTGTATGCCAAGATTTCTGCAAGTATCCAAGATTATGGAGAAAAGTGTATCCAATCTGACGTTTAAAAGAGCAGCCCAATCTTGTATCAAATTTTCAAGGGTTTGCTGGCAGCTTCCCCATTGGGATTTAATTATTAATCAGCAATATCAAACACTGCAGATGGGTATGCCTACCAGACAGAGCTCAAGGCTATGCTGGAGGAGTGGGCCACACAAAACACCGTGCACACAGTATTACTGAGTGCAGAGATGGAGCAGCAGGAATAGGCTACCCAAGAAATCAGGGCTACAGGGCATACCTGCTGGTCCTACCCCATCAACTATGCCAACATGCATCTTGCAGATGTATGTCTCTACAATTTTGGTTCCGCCCTCAGGCGCTTGAAGCCTGTCACCTATAACAAACTATGCACTCAAATTAATAAGGGGTATGAGCTTTTCCCTTCCATATTTGTCCAGGACTGATCAGATCTTGTCATATTCTATGAAATTGATAGTGATAAGTCTGGAAAGGACTCCTGCTTCCCCCCATGCTCCTCCATATGGTTTTTAAGCCCACATATGTGACAGAAGAAGAATTCAAGCAATTGAAGCAATAAGCTCTTGCTGCCTCTTACCAGTCAACAAACCCTGCCTCCCTAACCCCCATCAAACCACCCGCCTTCCAACCCTGACTCCCAAATCACCACCCATCACCTCCTCACTATCTCTGATGTTTTCCTTTCACAGGCGCAGATGAAGGCGACATTTATTCCACCCATTCCCTCCCCTTCTTTTCCTTTAATGAGTAAAATAAATCTTTTCTTTGTGACAACTTATTAAAATTAATATTTCTCTTTCAATTCACAATTTCCAGTATTTTTTACATTGTTAGTATTTTCCATATTTAAAAATGTGTTTATTATTTGATGTGGTAAGATATAATTATTTGCATGAATATTTTTCATTACCAATAATAAATTAAGGACCACAAATTTAAATGTTATATTAGAATATTGCAGGTATGCGTTAAATCCTGATATTTAGATATTATGTACATAACTCAATTCATTCTGTACAATGAAATTCATTGTAAACATGGCATTTTTCATTGAAATTTTATAATTGGACTGTGTCTATATTAGGAAGCCATTAACACTTATTACAAATATTTATACATATGCACTTAACAGCTTGCATATTTACCTATTGATAATGATTCTGTAAAATTTAAGTTGGATTTTGTGAGTTAGTAATAATTCAATGGATTGATTAATCACTGTTTATGACCATTAATTGGCTGATTTTCTTTGCTGTGGCAAGTGTCCATTTTGTGATAATTGTGCGCTGGTATCCCATTGGTTGGTTTCAAATCCCATTGCACAGGCAATAGGAAACGTGGTTGTCACCCCAAGGCTAAATTTGTTTGGGGTGGTAACCAAGTTTCCTATTGCCTGTGAAATGGGATGTGAAACCAACCAATGGGATACCAGTGTGCAATTATCATAAAATACACAATTGCCACAGCAAAGAAAATCAGCCAATTAATGGTCATAAACAGTGATTAATTAATCCATTGAATTATTACTAACTCACAAAATACAACTTAAATTTTACAGGATTATTATCAATAGATAAATATGCAAGCTTTTAAATGCAGTATGTATAAATATTTGTAATAAGTGTTAATGGCTCCCAAATATAGACACAGTTCAATTATAAAATTACACCAAAAAATACCAAGTTTACAATGAGTTTTATTATGCAAAATGGATTGAGTTATGCATACAACACTAAATTTGCATTGCTGGCAATACAGCCCATTATAGCTAAAATTTAATAAAGCATTTACATTCAATTAAATATTAATAAAATACTAGTTTCAAATAAAAAAATACATACTGAAAAATATAAACTACATGTTCTAATTCAGATGGCTAGTTTAATGCAACTCCGGTGTATTTTTTAATGTATTATTCTATTTTTTGTATAACTGCAAGTTATTTGTATTATTTGTAATAATTTTAAATAAAATGTACTATTATCTATAATTTCATGATCATATGTTGATGGTAAACTATATAAACCATTATTTAGGATATAAAACAAACAACATGTCTATTATCTACAGCTTGATAAATGAATTAGAAGAACACCTGCAAAAGGTTGTTGAAATAGAAAAAACTATTAGGGGACTAGTAACAGTAAATCTAGGCAATGAGACAGCCACTTATCCAATCAAAGGAAGTTACTCTAAATAAATTAGGAATAATATAGATGAAAAGAACAAAGAAGCGTCACTTAATCTACAGGAAACAATTTTATCAAGTTTGAATTTTCAAGATGCAAGCTACAATACTTTAGAATTCTGGTGAAGTGCCAGGGAAATCAAGCAAAAATTCAAGCTGATTAAAGGAAAAAAATATCCAAATTAAATAAACAGCAATGAAATTAATGAAGAGGAACCTAATCAAAGCAAAAGAAATGAGAATAATCAAATGGAAACAGATGGAAATGAAGAAAATTAAGCAAAATCAAGAAGCAGAAGGGCTTTAAGAAACAGTGAAAATTTATCAAATGAAAATCAAGAGGAAGAACAATTTGCAGAAAATAAGTAAGATCAAGCCCAGGAAATCAAATGAAGAGCAGCCAACACTCATGAAGTTTACCAAAGGGGCGCCTGTGGCTGAGGGGGCCGCAGGGGAAATAATTAGTAAGTTTTTATGCTTTACTTACATTTACTTTAGTCATAACAAGGAATGAGGAGGAGGTCGTTGAGGTGGCAGCCTTTACTCCCAGTAATGTTTATGGGGGTTACCAATCATTGGTATCCCCTGTAATTCAAAGAAATCAAACTGAACTTAATCAAATTATTCAAAGGAACATGAGTCAATATGAAAATAGGGAAGCAAAGAACAAGGAATATTTACCACCCATGGGGTGCTTGCTGTGGGTCAGGGAAACCTACAAGCTAGGCAGAATAGTCAAGTTTAACAAATTGAATTAAATTCAAGGGAATATCAAGATGAATTTTGATGAATATATGTATGAAAGTGTTCAAAGTTTTCCATTTTCAAGCATAAATGAATATGAAAAAATATTAAAAAATAAATTTTCAAATAGTAACAGAATTCATCAAAGATGAAATTTTCAAAGAAGTTTTTAAAGCATTATCAATAAATTCAGGGACGCAATCCTTGTGAATAAGTTTAAGCCTTTATTAATTTTGTTTGCTGAGGCATGGGGGCAGCTACAAGACAGGCACCCCCAGAACCATCTTCAAATCAGAAATACATCCTACATCAACAGATTAGTTGAAATTTATAAAAAATTGCATGTTTTTAGAAATATACTCCTCTCAAAGGATTCAAGTTGCAACATATTTAGGAATACTATTACACTGCATTCTAAAAAATGTTAAAAATCTATAAGACATACCAATTCAAATAGACATATACCGCTTAGCATTAGAAGGACAGAAGACGCCACAGGAGTACAGGACAGTCAAGAATGCCCTGTACAACTCCTTTGAACTTGCATCACTATATGGCTACTATGTGCCTCCCAAGAAGAATTTGCTGATCAGTTTGCTTTTGCAATTGCCTTTTATTAGGCACTCTGTCACCACTGGGGTGCTTGGCGCCACCCCATTAGCAATTGCATCCAGAGTTGTCCACCACATACAAAAGAGTATGTGGTCCTAACTGAACACAATAGCAGAAATTTTGATTTTGGAGTATAATTCCCCAGAATAATCACATTCCCCTTTGCAATTTGCATCCCCTAATAAATAATATTCTCTTGCACTTTAATTTTATTTTTATTTTAATTTTTAGCTTTAAATTAAAATACCAATATATAATTAGTTATTATATAATAATAGATTAGCTATAATAAAGCAAACACATGTAATAGTAAAAAATGAGTTATAAACTTGTTTATTTAATTGAAGGCAAAAATGGGTTCATACAATAGTAGTTAAACCACAAGAGCTCTATTTACCAAACTCAAACTATTTGCTCCACTTATGTTCTAAACAATTAATTTTTTAGAACTAGAATTACTTTTCTCTTTTAATATGATTTGATAAATATATTTGCCCTTATTAACATGTGTCATATGTAATAATTAGTAATATGTACATAAAAAATCATTGGTTTTTGTGTTGTGTGGCTGTAGTGGCACTGAATCAATAAGGATCAAGTGATGCCTCACAAGATTGAATCTGTGGCTTTTTTAAAAAAAGCCATTTTACTAAAAATGGTTCACATTTATTCAAATAAAATTAATATATTTCTATCTTTTCTAATTTATTTATTTGTAGCTCTGTGGTCAATATAATATTTGATGCATTATACTAAAAATATTTGTCTCTGTATCCAATATAAATAATTTTATTTAACTAATGTACAAATTCTTATATGTCTATAATACAATTTGATGTCAATTAACTATATATAAATATTAATTTTTAAATCCTAATAAAAAACAGAGCACCCATTTATCTGATTGGCTCAGAGTTAAGGGCTTTGGGGAAAGAAGTATTTGGAGTGCTTGTAAAAAGTTGCCACCACATCAGGTGGCATTGCAAGTTGACTGACCTCAAGAATGTTGAAGAGATCTTCAGTGTCCTGAGGGAGGCCTTTCTTCACATTATTCTTGATCCAACTGAATATCTCCTCAATTGGATTCAGAAATGATAAACATGGCAGGAGAGAGAGGAGTCTCATTGGACAATCAACAAGGCAGTGGCTTGAGGAATGGCTATTTTTATCAATGGGTGGGAACTCAGAAACAACCTGATCCACTTTTTGGAGCCCAACATTATCAAGCACAACAATTTTAGTTGTACTGCAATAATTAATCCAAAGGTACTCCTTGACAGTTTGGAGAAAATCAGGAAATTTCTTTCTGTTATGAGAACCATTGATTATTTGATATTGATCCAACCCACAAGGATCAAGAAGCGTAAACATAGAATATATTTGAGAACAGACAGCTGCAAAATGGGCTACACCGTCCTTGGATCCCTTCTCAACCCACCCATGCCTAGACATGAGTGAGGAGGAAAACAAAAATTCATCTATATAGAATAACTGTACACTTCCAGTCTGCTTTAGAGACAGATAGCTTTTGGCATAAATGCGTCAATCCTTGATGGTCTTCTTGCTGTTCCTATTATATAAAGAAACTCCCAGTACTTTCCAAGAGAAGCCAAGATTAACCATGGTCTTGTAGAAGAGGTTAAAGAAACAGAAAGCCCAAACTTTATGGACAGCATTGATTGGACAGCAAGTGTGTCCAGGTGGAAATTCTTGGCTGCCTATTGTTTTATTGTGTCAATATGCACAGGCTTCAAGAGTTTTGGCTGCCGCTTATCCTTGACAGATTTTGCAATTCAACTAATGTTGCCGTATTTGTTGTTGAGGTTGCCAATATATCTGGCTATGACACCAAATTGGGACTGTTGAGCAACTTGTAATATTTCTGGTATGTTAAAAGCTACAGATAGATGTTAGCCTTGTCAATTTACTCTACCTAATCCTATGCTAGAGCACTACAGACTGCAATAGAATAAAACTTTAAGATAACTACTTTTATTGCAACTGGAGTACAATCTAGCCAGTGGCTGCAATCTATCCAGTAATGTAACTAAGAATTTTTTCATCCTTTAAGGTGTCTGTATCAATATATACTGCAAAAACCCTTGTTCTTGTCCTTTTAGATGGTTCTCAGTGGTTACCTTTGCAATAGATCCATCTTTTCTGGTTGCACCTATCCTGATTGGCTGTCCTTGGCATGTTTGCTGCTACTGGCCTTTACAAGGCGTACATGGCACTTCAACTACACTCTGTACTCTCCTTGAGCTAGCCTACTGGCAGTTATCAATTGGCTTCATCCTTACGTGCCTATTGTTACACTATGAAACTACGCCGTATTTGGTTGAAGCTTAGAAATGGTCCCTGTTCTGTCTTCCAACATTGGAAGGTGGAATTTTGGCATTCCTTTTTTCTATTTATAGGGCTTAATCAGTGATCTTTTTCTGGATGGCAAGCCTTCTGTTTATTAATATAACAGCTTGAATTGAATATTATACACCATATAATAGCTGACTCAATCCAATATTGACTTGTAGATTATCTGTCATATAATGCTGATCCCAACCAATAAGGAACCAATTATACACCATGTAATGCTGATCCAAACTTGGGATTTCTTAGCCATTCACACATCACTTGTATGATATGATAATATACACCCTTCAGGCTGGGTGGGACTGAGTTGATACAACGTCCAGAGGATGGAACAAGAGATATACAATTGATGATTATGATATAAATCACAGGATAATAAGAAGCTGTCTCCATGTGATGAGGAATGACCCACCAAATCCACATAGAGTTAATGATTAACCATTAACACAGCTTCAAATACTGTTTTGTGAAATTTCCAAATGAGGTACTAGAGTTAAGTAAAATAATTAACCCCAACCAAAAAAAAGCCCTAGATAAATGGCCTGTGAGAGAATCAGAGTGTATTCAGCATAAAATTCAGGACATTGAGATAGCACATGAGTTTCATCTTTGACAGGAGTAGAAACAGCTCCAAGATTGACAGGCATTGAATTAACATTTGGCAGCAACAGCAACAAGTAGCAATAGCAGGCCCCCATCTTCCCGTAATAATCTGGATAGGGATTAAAATTTAGGGAATGTAGCGTAACAATATAACTACAGGATGCATTTTCAAAAGTAAAGTTAGACCAGGGAATATCTGATTTTTATTTGAGTAAATTTTGGGAGGACTTTACTCTTAAGAGTTGAAACAGTGCAAATTATTCAATATATATCAAAAATCAACTAAACAATACCACTGGATCCTGGGCTCTTATTCCTTCCACATTGTCAAGTGAGTATCTAGTCCAGGTTGCAAAGAACCCTTGAGTGACCAACTTCTGATGACCATGCTGATTAACAAGTTCATATCTGGTGACCCTTAAATTACGTCAATTTATCAACGTCAACTTACAGGAAATCAGATTTGACCAGCAAACTGGAGCAGCTATAACCCATTTCTGATCAACTGTTTGATTCAAATCCAATAAATCAGTCAGTTTTGTTAAAGGTTTTTGGGCTTTCTGAGCTTTCCTACTTGGCCAAATAATCCCTGGCATTATGGAACTTACTGTGACAATGATCTAGTGATTACACGCTGTATAATCAATGATAATTACTATAACAGCTATCAATTATATGACATATAATAGCCATATCAATTATAATAAGTAAGTTATTATACAGTGTATGAACACTACACATATAGGAATGATAATTGAGTGATAATATGGCGTATAATTTCTGCATCTATTATAATAAACTAACAATTACACAGTGTATAACTGTGATATCAATTATAATAACTGGTGATTCTACGGTGTATAATTACTACACTTAATAGAGTATTAACCTAGTTATAATACAGCAGGTAACTGATAAAGATCTGCATGAAATGATTAGCCTGGTCATTTGTGGTCAATCAGGCTGATCTCACAGGGATGCAAATTCCCAAAATGTCATTCCCCCATTCAAGCAGTTGAGGAGAGCTTCACACTCATTATCTGTCCATGACGCCGGCCCTTGACAGGTACCGCGGCATCCTGGCTGGCAGACTCAACACAGGGGATGGGGAACTTTGTGTAGAAGGTGGGATCACGCTTTTTGCAGTGGCGTCATCAATGGTGGAATGGATCACAGGCTTAGATTTCTCTTTGGTGGTGGCCAATGGCTCATAGGATGTATCAAAAACACAGGGGTAGGAAGTGGCAACTCTTGGATCTAGAGTGCGGGTCCAAGTGACAACTGGGTACACAGTGGAGGGGTAAGTAGCCTCAGTGTTCCCAGTGACCCTTGTGTAGGAGAACTTTGTGGCAGGCCTTGAGAGCGGCTTCTGTCTTGGATTCAGGCTGGTTAATTGGGCTTGGGATGAGGGAGGTGGTTGACTGGCTATGTTGCCTTGGGAGGCCTGTGTGTCAGCATGACTCCCCTTGAGTTGGGTTATGGGTCTGTTCTTAGACCCTCTGGGACGCACTTATGGATGAGCTGCCCTGCAGGCTGGTGCAGGAGCGGGTTAGGAATACAATTGTCTGTCCATAAAAATAAAAATAAAAATAAAAATATTATAGATTAAATATGCATTTATTTGGATTTATTGGTTTAGTTGTGATTAGTTTTTTCTCTTGATTAAGCCTTGAATAGTAACAGAACCTCTATATCTGTGATTTGAAGTGTATAATATTATATACTTTACAGGTTTGGATCATTTTAAAGTTTAATCACTTTTTATGTCTAAACATGGTTATCAAGGTTGAATTTTCCATTTGATTTTAGAGTGGAGTTGATTTGGGTTGGTTTTTCCTAGTGTGCTCCTGTACATTCAATTTGGATTCCAGTTCCCGCAATTAATATCTGAGTTTACTAGTGGCATTCAAAAGTGATTTGAAATTTGGTTTATGGATTTGACAACCCTGCAATTTTAAAAACATAGTAAACTTAATGAAAATGGCTCATGGATTTGAACACTTCAAATCTGATTCCAGTTAATTCATTTTGTCCATTGGAAATATGCAGTTTGACTTGAAATTTGAAAAAAGTGTCTAAAAGTTCCCAAATTTTTAAAAATCCAAATAAAAATTCAAAGAATCCAATTTAATTAAAAAAGGTCATCCCGTAAAAGTGATTCAAAATTTGGACCAAGGATTTGAAAATCCCGCATTTTTACGTTCAGGTTCTGAATTTACAGTATATGAGCTACCCTCCTGATGACGCAGAAATTTTTTAAAAGTCTTTTGACCCCTGGCGTAGCCAGGGGCCATACAAAATTCATTTCAAGGAAGAAGGAGAGGTGGGAAAGATAAACCATCAGTTTACTATGCTATGTATTCATGTATTGCTATTAAGGATACTTGATTACAGTAGATTTTAAAAAATGCTAATAATAAAATAGAATTAAAAATTACAAATATATTATCGTTTGTGGGAGTCATTTTGTGGTCCTGCTTTGGTGTTGCCTCCAGTTGCCTTAGCATGGAAATCAAGTTCCACCCTGGCCAGCTGTGGTGCAGGGTGTGTTTTTCGGCGGATCAAAACACATCAAATTTCAACAGCAGTTCACCTCGGGCGGGCTCTCTACTGTAATCAAGCATCTAAATTTTTGCCTTCCTAAAATGGAATAGGGTGATTTTTGAGAATGCCTATGATTCCTAAAAGAATTAACACAAATCCACTCTAGATCCTTTGGTATCCTTTTTGAGACACCCATAAATTATATTTTCTTTTTAAATTCACCTCATTTTTGATTTGAAATTTGGTGCTTGGATTTGACAATCCCACAATTTTAGATTTATTGATTTTTACATGATGTCTATGATTTGTTTGACATACAGGAAATCTTAAATTGTACATTAGAATCCCACATTTTGATTCATGTATCACGCATTTGTTTGCTGTGTTTTGTCTTTTGTTAGTTGAGTTATCTGCTCAAGGGATTCAAAATTTGCCAATTTAAATAAATCAAAAATTCAGATTAAATGGTTGATTTTATTAAATATTTTATTTTTCCACTCAGCTGAGTTGCCCACAAAAGTGATTTGAGATTTGGACAAAGGATTTGACAATCCTGTGTTTTTATGTTTAGGTTTTGAATTTACAGTAGTGGTTTTGTGGTAAAGATGGCTTAGTTAGATCACAATGCATTGGAGTGTTTCCACTACTTTGAATACATTAAAAAGATCTAGCTTGAAAATTTCCAGATTTTCTAATTGGTTGTCAGGCCTGTTGTTCACCCAGTTGGCAAATTAATTGCAGCAGCCTCAATGAGGCGCTTGCCAGCTTCTTTTACCCATTTTTCTTGGTGGATTTTGTTTGTAAGGGGTTTGGATGCTGTGTGATGCAGCCAGTTGTTAAAATTTTCCTTTTTTTGCCTGAAAATATTTCAATTCCCAAGTATTTGGTATTGATAGGGCCAATTTGGCCATTGTTGTTTTGCACTTGTGATGCAAACATGCTCATGGGGATGGTTATGTGGCTTAAGGCGCACATCATATCACAAGGCATGGTATAGTTAATATATAAAGTGTATCCTGTGGGAATATATGTGTTGATTGTAAAGGGTATGATATTCTGTTGCTGTTTTTCAGTGTTGAACATACTGTTGACGCTAGCCAGCACCACTTTGTGGTCTGCTGGGAGTGGGATGTGAATGTTGTCTGTTGACATGGCATAGTAAGTTTTCCTATATGTTGCTATCAGTAACAAGGTGAGATGTGAGAAAGCAAGATAGGGAGAATAAATGATAATTTTATTGGATATTGGGTAAAAGCCTTACAATGGAATTATAGAACATAAAGCAGAGCAGGGTGTTTCAATATGCTTGGGAGAGAATCTGGAAGGCATTCTGGAAGTAGGGCAAGTTGGGAATGGCAGCAATCATTAATACCTATATTTTGCTTGCCAGAATTATCAATATCTGCATTATTCAATGTATAGATAAGGATATTATTTCTTATACAAAATGGATTTTTGAAAGACAGCAATAATCAGCATTAGTAATATCACTTTGATGCAGGTTTTGGGTTGCTTCTAATATCAGTGTCTTGGATTAATACATGGAATATCTTCTTGTAGTATAAAAATATTTGATTTAGTGCTGATATTTGCTTATTTAATTAGATGAATAATGGCTTAAATCAAGATGGCATTAGTTTGAGATGGTATAAAAACAACTCACACTAAGGGATTTCATATGTAAATAAAGCTAGCAAAATAAGGTTTAATTAATTTGACTCAAAAAAGCAAAGTTGAGCTGCCATAATATAAAATTACAGATGAATTTTATTATTTTATTTTATATATTTTTTACAATTCAATAGTCCTAATACAAAACATGCCAGCTTAAAATAAAGTTGAGATGATATAATTTGAGACAATGTTTTCAAGATGGCATAGCCTGCCCTTAGATGAGGTAATATTATTTTAGCTATTAGATTGATCCCCATTTGAAATTTTTTAGCCATTTGATATCAGCTGTAAAATTTAAGCTTGTAATATACAGTAGTTTTCAAACCTGTTGAGATGAACAGAAAATCTCAGTCTAAAAACGAATACAACTCAGTCTAAAAATAAAATCAAGGTGGATCCAAATCTATTGTAATTTAATATATAATCCTTGATTTTCGATTTTGTTTTTAGACCAAATTGTTTTCATTTTTAGACTGAGATTTTTGTTTATCTCAACAGGTTTGAAAACTACTGTATTGAATTCTGGTCTTTAATTGGTTGGGTTAAGCCATATTTTTAATTTGAGTTGTGTCTTCATGATGGACCAGTCCTTCTGGTTTGAAAAAGAGAGAAATAATCACAAAAGATATGATATAAGCTTGTGTGGCAGTACAAAATTATTTAATACGATTTTTTGATGGCTTGATAAATTTGATAATATCATAGGCATTCGATGGTTAGAAACGCTAACCACTTAAGAATATATTTCTAGTATCGAATTGGTAGCTTTACGTATTATTTAGTTTATAAAAGTATGATGAAATGTAATATAAGATATTTTTTAGTTTGGAAAATATAATAAGTAATGTTTTATTTTATTGAGGATGTTTATATTCTAAAGCCTAGAAACATAAAACAATTGAAAATTAGTTGTAATAATCAAATTATAGTTTATTTACTGTATGATTATGAGGTGAAAACTGTACTTAAATACCAAGCTTTCTTCTTACTCTTAAAAAAGTAAACGACCACATTTTTTATTTATTTGAATTGTTTTCAGGAGGTTTGGTTGTGTTTTAAAATTTATATACTACAAACTCCAGCCATAACAGGTTGAGTAAATAATTGTGGGTTTAGAAATAAAACAATTCCTATATTTCCCTTTTTACTATTTCTTTGTATGTACTAATTGATAATGGGTTTACATCAGTAATTAAATGCAAAGTACAACATTGATTTGATACTTTTAATATATTTCCACATTTTTATGTATTTACAAGATTTAAATCTTCACTGATATAAACTTTTATATAAACAAATGTGTTTAAAAATAATAGTCTATGTATATTTGTGAATTCCACCCTATAACTGGCATGGAATTTGACAATTCATCTTTTTATAGCTCATCCTAGACCTTTTAAGTAAAGGGCAACTACTTTTATTTTAGAGAACATATAATGATTGACCGAAGAAATTGAGATATATTAGATATGGCAAGGGTAAAGAATAAGAAGAAAAGTGGTTCTTAATCAGTAATTGATTTCTTTAAAAAATTGTTGTTTATCTTTGCACCTTATATAGCTTATACATTTAAAGGAACACATTATGAAATGAGCTCGCAAAGGTATTTTAAGTATATTCAAAGGTTTAAAAAAGTGATCCTATCTATCGCTTTTGCAGACTAGATGTACATTTGAAATGGAGCTTGTGGTATTGTGATTAAAAATTGATACCTTTAATCCGGGTTGTTGTAAAAACAAACCTTTATAATTTTTAAAAGCTAATATGGTATTTGCAATATATTCTTTGGTTTGAAATATTGTATTTGCTGACTATATAAAAATAGTAGAAAAATGCGGAAGGCATATTTTAAGGCACGATTAATTTTTTTGAGAATTAAATTTTTTATCACATAAAGAAATTTACAGACTGGTTTATTGAAGGAAATTGATATAGCATCTCTAATGTTTATTTATGTGATGTTAATGATTTTGATTACCATAAATGATTGCTTTCGAAAATAATTTCATTCAACAATATTTTTAAATAAATAAGTCTTTTTATATTAAAGAATATTAAATAAACAAAGAATCTATCAATGCGATGTATAGAAGATGACTTTTTACGTCACTGATAAGGCTTCACATAGGAGAGTATTGGTATCTGCTTAGCCGCATTGGTTAGCATTGAACGTAGTCATTTTTTAATAAAAGGTTTGAAATTAGATCATTCCATTTTGCCAAGTGTCATAGGTTAGTAAGTGAAATGATAATTGTCTGATATTAGGTAGTGAAAGGCAAGCGCATTACCGTGCAATGAAATGGCATGGTAGAGTACATAACAATCTTTGGAGCTCAGCAGAAGCAAGTATAAAATGTACTGAGGTCGGATCCGAAAATTCAGTATTTTAAGGTTAAATTTTATCCTTGGACCTCTCTCGGCTCGCCTGCCTTCCTCGGCCCGAACTCGTCCTACCTGGCCAGCTGCTAGGACTGGCTTTTGATCTTGCCTGGTCCGCCTCCTTTGCTGCCTGGCCGTACATTCCTGGTCTTCCACCTCCTCGCTGGCTGTGTATTCCTGGTCCGCCTCCTCCCTGTTTGTTTTGGTCCCCTCCTCCCCCTGGTTGTGTGTTCCTGGTCCGCCGCCTCCGCCTGGCTGTGTTCCTGGTCCGCCCTCGCCCTGTTGGTTTGGTCGCCTACTGGTCAGGTAATAATTACTGGCAATTTAAAAGAGTTGTTGGTGTCTTTTGAGTCTTGGAATCCGAGCGATTCTTGGTTCTTTTGGTGCCTGTCAGGTTGTTGT
>QTSX02003953.1:0-29764 GCA_014839935.2 Entomophthora muscae | reverse complement strand
AGATATGGGTCATTATTTTAGAGATTAGGCCATTTTCTAATGCACATGCTGCTCAAGTCGCAGCATAACACAGTTCGATTTTGAAAAAGTAACTAATTACACAATTTATATTTAAAACATTAATAACTCAATGAAAAATTAATATTTTTTCACACTGTAAACTATCAAAATGAAGCTAAGAATCTTATCTTTCTATTGGTGTAAAAATTTTAATATGTATACTATGCTCAATATTAAAGCAAAAGTAATTTAAAAGAGCATAATCCAGATTTTATTATATGATTATATCTAATGATATAAAGTAGATTACTTCAAAGCTAATAAATACTTTTTTTTGAATACACAACAGATGTTTTTTATTTGACGAAATTAAAGATAAGATTGAGAGCTTTATTTTCGCATTTTATTTTATTTAAAAAGCTCAATTCTCTAGGATTTTATGATAGTTTGAAGTTAGGATGTTTTTATCACTGTTTAGATTGATTTTAAGGTTCAAGTGAGCTTCGAACCTCAAATTGAGCATTCATTAAATGGAATTCTTTAATATTTTATCATTTTAAAAATATGCGGAAGAGTTACAATTAACTGAATACATCATTTTAATTGATTTGCATTGATTACAAAGAGGATATGATGTAATAATAATGCTTAGCTGCTTCACATATATCACTTGTGCATGAAAACTGGGTATTTAATTAATTTCTGCAAACATAAATTCAAGTTCAAACTATAATAAAAGCTATCACACCATTTCTTTCAGAATGGTGTCATTTAGCTTGGTATATAAGAGCTAAAGTACCACAAAGCTTCTAATCCAAATAACCCAATTCAAAGACCACATTCTGATCATAACTACTCCATCATTAAGGCACACATCAAAGATCTGACCTAATTACAGATTCAAAATACTACCATGTCCTCAGTTAAATTTACTTCTTCCATGCTACCCTTTTTTTCCTTGGGAGCTTCAACAAAAAGAGAGAGAATTGCAATGTTAAAAAAGGCATTCCTCTTTATTGCTGGTGATGATCTTGATAATTTCATCAAGCACTTCCTTACTCAAACTGAATTTGGGAAAGCTCAGTTCCTGCCAACTATTCAAAATCAAAAAGGCAATGAGTTCATTGAAAACTTAAAGGATCTCATGAAATCTTCTCCCCAAAAACATCTCCCAGCCTTGCGATCTCTGGTTACTTCCAGTTACTCTTTAAAAGAGCTTAATGATATGGGGTTTAATATAACCAAAAGTGAGTTTGAATACTCAAGAAAAATAAATAAAAATAAAAATGTAAGCTTAAACAAAAAAAGCCAAAAAAATAATAACTATTCATTAAAAAAAAGAAATAACTAAAAAAATAATTAAAAAATTGCTGGAAAATTCTTTTGAAACAAGCCAGTTTACAAAAAAAGTGCCTGAAAAAATTTATAAAGATATAGAAAAAGAGATGAGTAATTACTCAACTGAAATTAAATACTCTCTACTTAAAACAAAAAAAGAAATATATGAAAATATGAAAATAAAAAATGAAATTTCAGTTTCAATTTCTACTTACTATAAATTAATCCCTAAAAATATAATAAAAAGTAAAAAACAAACTGATATGTGCAATATTTGTAATTTAAAAAATTCACTAGAAAAAAAGAAGGAAGAATGTGAAAGTAAAAACTTACCATTACCAGAATCTATAGACAATGACTTAAAGACTATTAATCAGCACCAAGACTTTTATGTTCATCAAAATTGTGAATATAAAAAAGATATTAATGAACTAGATGATGAGTCTTGTGTTGTAGTTATAGATTATAAAGAAAACTTAAAGGTTGGAGGTGGTCCAATTGAGACCAATAATTGTTTTTATTCAAAAAAACCAATCTCATTATTAGGGTTTGCATTAGTTTTTAAAGAAAACAATAAAATTAAATATGAATATCATGATTTTTTGTCTCAAATATTATCACATGATTCTTTATTTTCAGGTGAATGTCTAATAAGTCTTCTTAAATTAGATAGATTTAAAAAAATAAAAAATATAAAAGTATGGACAGATAATGGAAATCATTTTAGATCATATGAATTTTTATATTACTTATTTAAAGAGGCACCTAAATATATTAAGGGTTCCATAAAATATAACCGTTTTGTTGAATGCCATGGAAAAAGCATTGTTGATGGTCACTTTGGTGTAATATCAAAAATTTTAAAGGAAAAAGAAAATGTACTTTATATTAACAACATTAATGATCTAAAAAATATTTGTGAGAAAGAAGAAAGAAGAAAAGAATTATACAATTCATCTTTAACTGGTTCAATTGTTTCCCAAAAAGCATTTTTTTATATTTATGAAAGGAAATTTAGGCCTATAAAAAGAGAGCTTGAAGTTAAAAATCTGCGCATTAATCTTTCATATTTGATGAAAGATGGGAAGTTATATACTTCACCTTTAACATTTGAAAGCTTCTCAGAATATTCTGAGATATTTTATCATTTGAAATCACGTGATGATACCAGAGAAACAAAAATATCAGAAGATGCTAGTAGTGTATTGGGGCAAGTTCATGAAGTAGGGCAGCTTACTAGAGGGTGTATTTTAAATAGAGTTATCAGTCTTTCAAAAACAACAACCTTTTTTTTCTGAAACAAACTAAGAATATTTATGATGAGCCAAAGATAGGGTAATAGCATTTATAGCTTTGGGGCTGCTATTACTCTCCCATGCAACTCATCATAAATATTTTTGGTTTGTAGTAGCACTTAAGATATTTTCAGTAGTACTATAAGTTGCAATTTTCAATTATAAAATCAATGAATTATTTTTTAAAAAATCACCCAAGCCCAAGATCAATTAAATATTTGGGATTGATTGTATTTTACTCTTTCTGAATAATTTGAATATGAATAATGTGATTAAGTTATAAAATAACCAATCTGGCGCCTAGGCATAACAAGAAAAATAATGTCCCATATGTTCTTTATCGCATCTGGATAAGGTTCATAGCTGCATCCATACTACACTATAGGAAAGTTATGTGTCATGATGCCAGCATTATCTTTTGCTTAAAATCGGTATAAGATTTATTGAGGGGGGGATTGATGGAACTGAGCTACACTTCATTGCTAAGTCCAAAGGAGAACAGAATAACAAACATCAGTATCTATTCACATAGGCTGACATCAAGGCTGGCTCAGCTGTCTGTATTATTTCCAAAGTTACCTGACAACACTAAGATAGATACTGGAGTAGCTTTTTTGAGTAGCAGCAGGGAGCCCAGCCTGGGATAGCTTTTGGAAGAAAGGCATGTAAAGCAGCACCAGACACTTAAGGGCAATTAGTCCAAGGCATTAGTATGAAGTAAGGGCACCAGCTGTCACAGTAGGTTTCATAATGTGGGAATTATTTGGTCGAGTAGGAAAGTGGGGAAAGCCTGAAAACCTTTAATGAAACTGACTGATTTAACAGATTTTAATCAAACAGTTGATTGAAAATGGATTACAGCTGCTCCAGTTTGCCTGTCAAATCTGATCCACCTGTAAGTTGACGTTGATAAATCAATGTAATTTAAGGATCACCAGATATGAACTTGTTAATCAGCATGGTTGTCAGAAATTGGTCACTCAAGGGTTCTTTGCAACCTGGATTAGATACTCACTTGACAATGTGGAAGGAATAGGAGCTCAGTATCCAGGCAGTATTGCTTAGTCAATTTTTGATATATATTGAATAGGTTTCACTGTTTCAACTCTTAAGAGTTGAGTCCTCCTAAAATTTACTCAATAAAATCATATATTCCCTGGTCTAACTTTACTTTTGAAAATGCACCCTGTAGTTGGATTGTTGTGCTACATCCCCTACAATTTAATCCTTGGCCAGATTGTTACAGGAAGACGGGGGCCTGCCGTCAGTACTTTGGCGTTGTCACCGCCAAATGTTAATTTAATGCCTGCCAATCTCAGGGCTGTTCTCACTCCTGTCGAAGCTGAAACTCATGTGCTATCTCAATGTCCTGAATTTTATGCTGAGGACACTCTGATTCTCTCACAGGCCATTTACCTAGGGCTTTTATGGTTGGGGTTAATTATTTTACTTACCCCTAGTATCTCATTTGGAAGTTTTACAACCCGGTATTTAAAGCTGGGTTGGTGGTTAATCATTAACTCTGTGTGGATTTGGTGGGTGATCTCCCACCACATGGAGACAGCTTCTTATTATCCCGTGATTTCTGTCACACCAGCTTCCACACTTGATCTCCTCAATCAAGCAGAGTCAGGTGCCTACCTGGGGTACTACTCAAGGCTATCTAGCCAGCAGATGGATGCTAGTTAGTGGAAATGATTGGTTTAATCTGATTGGAGCTTTGTGAAGAATTGTTGACCAGGGATTGTGGAAAGCTTAATTCATTAGGTGATCATTGACAATTAACCAGGGCCAATCAATCACCCTTTTGGAAATGAGTGCCAACTTACCACATAATTAAATGCATGATTAGTGGGCCATGCCATCGTCGCTAAGGATTAATTGTGCCACACCGCCACCACTCTAAATAACAAGCGCCACAGCGCTGGCATTAGTTATTCTTGGCGCCAGAGCACCGCTCTAGTTTACATCAAGCGCTGAGGCACCAACATGATTATTTGCGAGCACCAGAGTGCCACCCTAGTTTACAGCAAGTGCCGAGACGCCAGCTTCAAAAGGAAATAACGCCGAGGCGCCAGGGTTGATTTGATTGACCTATTTGACTCGTGTTTAGAACCAGATATGGAAGTGATTGCTTATCTTAAAAAGGATCACTAATTAATGTGCTAGCAGAGGGTGTCCTTGTGCTAGGCATTGCGGGATTGTGCCCTAAAATAGAAGGTCATTCCCTCTTCTGCCAACCCAGCCAAGACTCTACAGTGCGCTGGAATGTCCTAGAAGATATTGTCAGCAACTGGTGATTAGTAATATGAGAATACCCCTATATAAGGTGTTGGCAGTAGACGCCCAGGGGATAGTTTTTCCCTACTCTTATAGGACCCAATAAAGATAATTATTACAATTAAGTTGGTCAATGTCTTCCAAATCTTCACATTCCAAGGCATACAGTGAGTGTGTGCCCCTGTCTACTAATTCCCCTGTTGAATCTGCCAGTGTGTGCCCATTTTCAACAAGCTTCTCTAATACAATAAGCTTTTGGGTCTTCTAGCTTTGAGCGGGTAGGCTGGTGACCAAATTCATGATAGACTCTTCTAGGTGTTATCCAGGTGACAGTCCATGCATCAGCCCTCCTTTTCTAGAATATGATCAAGTTTTAGAGCAGCAACTAGTGTAAGAGACATATGTGGGAGTATATTTTTGAGATGGACTAACCAATTCCGCATCATCTTCATGCCTACTAACTGATCAGGGATGGGACCCTGTTGATGCTGGGATGTGATTTGATCATTGAATTATCAACCTTGTGGTGGGCATTCTTATGATGCATCCACCTATACAGCCGCAGTAATGGTGTAGCCCCCACAGAACTCTGAAGTATCTACAGAACAGAACAGGATGTTGCGACATCTTCAATCAATCCCTCCTGGAAAAGCAATTCCCTGAGTGATTCCCCAACTAGCTATTAAGTTGGTGGCACTCTGATTGATGACCCCTCTAATATGAGGATCAACCCTTTTGAGTCCTAAGCAGAACACTACTTGGGCAACCCTCATGACTACCATGAAGTACATGGACAGCAGGTGGCTTCTCATGATACTATATAATACTCTAAACTCATGTCCAATAAAGTATCATTCTCCTCTTAATTTCCCCTTTATTCCGTTTATTATACTTCCCAGAAGTATACACTTGACAAGTATAAGACTTCAGACTTTTTCAACAGCAGCTGCAGTTGTATCAAAGCCTGTGCTCAACCATCACCAACAAATTACTATTTCCCAAGGATACAAGAGATACAGCTAGGATTAAGACAATAGTTTTATTGATGAGCCTAAACAGGAGGAGATTGAATTGCTTGGAATAATAGACCTGTGAGGGGTTTTATACCCAATTCTATGAAAAGGAGATGATAGGGGAATTATGTTTAAGCGAGATTAACTCATAATTTTTGAATTGGAAGTATATTGTCAGGAGTAAAATTCTGAAAGCTGGAATTGAGGGCTTTTGGCTGACACCAGTTTGGGCTGAAATGGTTCAGTATTTGCGGAAATATAAGCGACCAAAGATGGTAAAGGAGAAACAAACAAATAGAAGTCTTAGCATAAATATCAACAAAATAGGAAATATCAGTTGAGACTTAAATTCTCAGTCCTGACAACAAGGGATAGAACGCTGGATGCAAAACCCCTTGGTAAATACCAGACACTGTAAAGTTGAGACACGCAGCAAAGAATCTCTAAACAGAGGTAGGGCAAGGCACAACTGATGAAAACAAGCAACAGCAAGAGAGATGGGAGTGGCCAAGAAACTGCTGCTGGAGTCTGCAAATGAACAGCCCCATAGATCAGCCACATGACCCCTGAACGGCAAAGTAGAGTAAAGGCTTGTTGTATCCAATCAAATGGAGACCGCCCACCCAAATCAGGATGGCATCACCAGTGCGGAGGCGGTGTGTATTCACTCTGAAGGGATAACCCTTTGGCAGGGAGTATGGAAATTTGCAGCTGTTTACAATGCACAGGTGCAAGGGGAGAGCTTAATTTGGCTCAGAGTCAAGGAATCAGCAGCATAGATGGGTTCACACCCAACTTTTCAAATTTCAGGGATCATCTCAGCAGGGGGGACAACTTCCAGAAGACAAAAGCAGAGAGAATGCTGGACCTGATGATCCTGCTACTGCAAGCTGGATGGTTTGATATTGAAACAGATGGATCTGGAGGCAAGATATTTGTCCAGAAGAAAATCAAGGTACTGGGTAGTTTGTTGAGAACCATGGTCACTTGCAGGCCTGGGGGATCTTGATGAGATGGCCTCCTTATGCTTGGTATTATCTCAGCTTACAGACACCCCCAATGATGGTTCTGTAAGCTGTTACCTGGCCTCCTTAAAGGCCAGGGGTTGATACTCATACAATAGTTCTGTGAGGGAACCAAGCATGGACATCCACCCCCTTCTCAGACTTGATTTTAATTGCCACCACCCACTTGTAACCAATTGCTAGATTCAAATCTATCATCACCGCAAGCAGGCAGGGCTTCAGGGTGGGTTTCCCCAGGTGGCAGCGCTTTAGCCTAGCCACACCCAGGAAAACTATACCTGTGACAGGTCCCCACAATTACAACCCTGGTGGGCCCAAAGAGCAGCCCAGAGGCTGCAAAACTGGAGCTGCAGCCCACCAGGTACCCCACCGGCATATATACCAAGAGGATCACTACTCTGGGATAGCTATCTCTGCAGATTTCAAAATTGGAACCTAGCTGGAAGTTTGACAGGTTATCAAGCTGTTGAAGCAGTTCTAGCTCTCTTCAGCCACCATCATGGTTGGGTTTGGTGCTGGCGTGGCCAGGGGATTTTTGTCACCATGCCTCCCAAATTGAGGAAAGGTTTGGTGACATCATGGATCAAGTTTGGTGCCAGAGAGACTGAATCACCAGTTCTTTCTGGTCTTTTGGCCGGTTTGGCCCCGTTTGAAGATCCCAATAGGGCTCTTATGCATTCCACCACAGCCCTGCAAAGTTACTCCCTCTTGGCCTTGGATCAAACAGCTTTCCCTCATCCCACAAAGGAAACCCCCAAAACCTGGTCAACCCTCTTAATCCCTTTGAGGATTTAGCTCATGCTGTGATTGAAATATTGGGCTGGCATATCCCGCAGAGCCCCTGCCTTTGTTGCCCCACCCTGGGAAGAAAGTCTGGTTGATTCAGATCATTTACTGCTTAATATCAGCCATTGTTAAACTATCAGGGCTGGCCAATGAAACAATCCCCATCGGCCCACCTGGTTTTGAACAGTTCTCCAAAGCCTCAACCATGCAGTGGCCAACCATATACTATGTGAAAATTTCTGGGGGGCCTCCAGCCGCCCTGGATTTACTCTAGGAAGTTTCTCCTGAGGCCAATCCAACGTCACAGTTTTTTTGGGTAATCACCTGGATTCAACCCCTAACCCTTAAATCAAGACAGGGGGCTTCCGGTCCCCTGCTTGCCCATTCTTTTACCACACCAAAGTTTAAGCTTTTTTCAGCAATCAGTACTGTTTTAGAGCTCATTCTCTGAGTTCAGTAATCTATAAACTGTTAGTAAACGCTCTTTGTCACTTTACCTATATCACGATCCCCCTGCTTTTGGTTTCTCTGCAGAAGCTTCCTGGCGTAACCTTGGCCTGTAAGTTTATCCTTGCCCGCTGTTGCCTTCAAAAGATTGGTTCAGATCTGTTGTCCAGGTTAAAAGGTGATGTAAACCCCTGCTTTCACCTTGAATTTATGTTGTCTTTGCCTGACTTTGAACCCACTTTCTCTAATAGCTCTGTTAAAGCCATCCCAGATCTATACTGGTTGCCCTCACAATCCAACCTATCCTTTTGGCCTGCTGGTCTACCGCTACTGCAGCCAACTGAAATACTATACCTCCACAGATCAGAAACTTTACCAGCCACTTTGAGATCCTCAGGAGCTTCCAAAACCGGCTGTCCCTGTTATTAAGTCTGCTGCAAGCTCTCTGGCCCAGGCACTGCCGCTTATCTGCACCACCTCCCCCACCCCCAAGACCAGATCTCTTTCCTGCCCCCCCTGTGCAGATGATCCTTCTAGGCCCCTGCACTCCCCAATAATCTCCCCAGTACAGCTAACAACCTCCTCCCCCTGGGGAGATCCTGGCCAAGGGCCTTGCTTGGGATGATATTTACTGGTACCTTCCAGACCCTGGATCAGGTATCTATCCAGTAGGGGAAGCTCCTGTGCCTCAACTCCCCTGGAGGTGTCTGAGGCTCTAGAGTGTACCCCCACACCTACCCCAGGTTGCTTACCGGCTACCGCTGATGGGATTGACCGCCTATCCCCAAGTTTCTCCAGTGCCCCCTCCTTTTCCCTTTCCAACTGGCTATCCCAGTGGTTTGCTGGATGGCATGCCGGCGGTTTGTCTGGCTGGGACAGGGGTGTGGTGGATGCCGGTAGTTGTGCTCTTTTGATCTTGCCTTGGGTGGGTTTGTTTAGGGATGGATCTCTTGCTTCTGCCCTTGCCCCCTTAGATGGGTTGATCTCCAAAGATAGGGATCCCCCTGCCCGTCCCTTGTGTCCTGGGCAGCTCTCCTGCATCCCTGTGGTGGGTGATCCTGAAGGCTGGGTATGGTCCTGTGGCCCCGGCAAACAATATATATTCTATTCCGCTTCATCAATAAGGATCAAGCCCATCTCTCATTCTGGTCCTTGGATCTACCCTACCCTGGCCCCTCTCTCTAGCTTCAACCGGCAGAGATCAACTATCCAGGGCCACAAGGTTATAACTTACCTCCCCACCAACCACCCCAGGCTTAGGATGGATCCAACCCTAGGGCTAGGATCCCTGGGTGGGTGCCTGCATCCCTCTCAGATCACAAAAAAAGAGCCTAACCGAGTTAGCTTAGCCCCACCACCTACCCGCTTATCCTGGGTAACCTGGTTGAGATCCCCAGCTCCCCCAGGGAGCTGGGGCTGAGCTGGATGCTCTGGATCTGTGTTTCTTGCTGGCAGGCCATCCCAACCAGGTTGGCATCATCTGCAGCCCCAAAATTATTGGGTGGATTGGTTAGTTGGCCAATCCCCCAGACCTGGGCAGAAGCTGCCAGGAAACCTGGGTCAGTTTAGGGTGGCTGACTCTCTCCCCATCACAGTGGATACAGATGAGGGTAGGCTGACTGGTGTCAAATATAACCCCCTACCCCAGATGCTGCACTGCTGGGCTATCTGGTTGATTGGGTGCTCTGATAGCCTATGAGGCAAAGGGATGGGAAATTATGGTCCCCCAGTTCAAGCGGTACCTTGGATGTTCTGAAATTAGGTAGCTATATGGCTGGGGAATGCTCAGGCCAAATTGGGATGGCAAGTGAAGCTGTTTGGGGGTACTAAGGTGCCTGGGCCAGAATTAGAACTGGTCCAGGAAAGTACATAGTTGGCAATGGGAGACTGACCCATTGATAGCTAATTTGCCCAGAAATGGGATGGAGCACCCCCTGTCCAACATTGTGTTTTGCTGAGCAAAGAATGGTATCCTGCCGATGAGAGTCATCAAAGGGGGCTCTTGTTAACAATAGGATACCTAATTGGAATAGGGTAAATCAAGTAGTAGATTATTGCTGTGATTCTAAACCACCATTAAGGGTTAGAATTGTGATTATGGGGGTTGAAGCTAGTAGCTTGGGGGTGATAGGATAACTAGCAAGAGTTAATCAGTAACCAGATGCCAGTCTGGCCATAGGACTACCACCTATAAAGAGCCCTTCTAAGTGATCTTGGAAGGCAGTTGATTCTCACTAATCACATTACTGCAACCGAAATTGCAGTAGTGCCAAGTAACAACAAGATTGCTGTTGATTTTGGGATCTCATCTCTGCCCAAAGCTGCTGGTGCCGTGTCTCTTGACCACGAGGATCCTCTACAGTGTTGCCAACAGTGACCCTTTGATGGAACCCCGCCATCACCGGTAGGAAGTGCAGTCGTATGTACAGATACCATCTTGACTTTTAAGATGGTTTGATCCTAAATCACTCTATCAATGTTACAGAATTGTCTTCGATTGAGCTGGAAGATGTATAGCGTGCCTTCAATCGTTAATGGATTCGATCGCCTTTACTATAAGAAAGGCAGCTTCGTACCCATGGAAGAGTGTGTGGCGAACGTAGACGGGTGCGATGAATAAGATGTACTCAGCCTTAATGAAATCGAAGGTGGCTTTTAATTTCCTTAAACGAAAATATAAGACGGGTTTGATGTTTGGCCGAGTGAACTTTTTTAAAAAGAGCTTGGGAATACAACCTTGGTATGGGACTGCTGTCGATCCTGTAACTGAATACACACCTGCCAATGCTTTTGAAAAGATTACACTCGGCCATTTAAATAAAGGTTGTTATATTGCTTTTGTAATATATTTAAACAGATTGCTTGTCTAAACCAGCACTTGAAAATAAATAATAAAAACATGGTCGATGATGCTTTGAAAGGTATATGTAAATCAAGAAGATAATCAAATTAAAATATATATTCGTTATTCAAAAATAAGCTTCTTTGCTAGAGGGGAGCTGCTTCTGGACCCAGACTCTTCTTGCAAAAGCTGGGTATGTTTTCGTTTCATGTGCCGAGGGATGGCGCCTGGGTAAGTAAAGGTGGCCTGGCATGACGCGATGGGGCATTTTAAGGTGGGCTTAGGGGTAAACAATCGGAACGGCTCCGGCTTAACACTAGAGTGTCTGGTGTTCATGTGGTACTTGAGTCCGTGGCGCTGGTTGAAGGCCTTGGGACACAGTTTGCAGGGGAACGGTGCGGCTGATTTGGGCTTGTTGTGGGAGAAATAGAAGTAGCTTGCCCACAGTGGCCAGATATCCAGGAATGTAGATTTGCTGTTTGGGGTGCAGATCCTTGAGAAGAAGGCGTATTCAGTGGTGTTGATTTGGTCTAGGAAGTCGTAGGCCATGGCTTGGGCTGCTGAGTATGGGTTTCTCATTTCGAGGGGAGAAGTCGAGGCTGGCTTTGGACGGAAGTATCTGGGGTTACTGGGAAGAGTCTTGAAGCTTCTCAGGAAGTTGCTGGCTTGCTGTATCAGTGGGTTTAAAGAAGGCTGTGTTCTGTGCTCCTGGATCCAGTGACTGATGGCTTCGTGGTAGTTGTTTGATGTTAAACCACAGCACATTAGAAGCCTGGGCTTTGGCTCGATGATATTGTTGTCTTTGGGTGGGAGTGGACATGAGTCGCCAGTAGAAGGGGCGTATATGTTGCATTTCTTGGAAACGAGTTCCTTGAGGTGTAAAGTATCGTTGGGGCTAAACATGAAGAAGATGTTCGGGTGATGGGTAGCTTATATGGTGGGACTACAAGTGGTTGGTTCATAATTATGCAAATTGATTGGATTCAGCGTCGGCTAAAATATCGGGAAGCTGCTTCCATATTGGGAGGGCTGACTAATAAGGAATCCTACGATGAACATATCAAATGCGGTGGGGATGGAGGAAGCAATTGCCTAATAAGGACCAAGCCCATTATATCATGGGTCTAAAGAGGTGGATTTTAGTTTAGCGTTTATATTCGTTGGATAAATCAAAAGCTTTATGCATATCAATGAATTAAGCAACATGCACAGTTATCCTGCACTCTTGGCACACAGGGAACGCTCGTAAAAGGATCATCGGTCAAACTCTAGAAAGTAGATGGTTGGGATTGGCCGTCATTACAGTAGCGCTCGGTTTGGCTACATTTGGACCAAGCGCGGAGCCATCGTTTTATTACCTGCATGGAACCCAAGCCCCAATTCTATCTCCCAATTAATCATTGCATAAAAACCCAAATCACTTTCCACCAACTCGATTCGAGTGGAACCCATGCTGCCAAGCCCATCGATCTAACTGCAGTGTTTAGTTTACCATTTATACACCTCTATCTCCCAATTAATCATTGCACAAAAACCCAAATCACTTTCCACTAGGGTTGGGATGGGCACCAAAATCTACACAATTGGTTTTGTGATCAAGCTTTGATTGGCACAATTGGTTTTGTGACTTTGTCAGTTGAGCACAACAAGCGTGTACTGGTCAGCAGACTGTCAAAAGCAAACAAATTATTCACGTTGTTCATGATTAGTTTCCTTTTAGACAGTCTGCCTAAATCTGACCCCAAGTCTCTTGCTAGGAATGCACTTTTTAAAATATTTATTTATTAATACAAATTAATAAATATTTAGCTGCAGATAATTAATTTATCAGATATGGTTTGGTAAAAGGAAAGTTGTGTAAGGCAGGCTGCCAAAAGAGCAAAGCTGTGCTATGCTCAGCTTCATTCTTTTACGGCATCCCGCTGGTATGTGTTTCCAGTTATATCTGATAAAAAACGTTTAATGATGGTTGCTGGTATGCATTTCTAGCCTATAGCTGGCAAAAGGAAAGATGTGCAGACAGGCTGCCAAAAGAGCAAAGCTGTGCTACGCTCAGCTTCACTCTTTTATGGCAGCCCGCTGGTATGCATTTCTAGCCTATAGCTGGCAAAAGGAAAGATGTGCAGACAGGCTGCCAAAAGAGCAAAGCTGTGCTACGCTCAGCTTCACTCTTTTATGGCAGCCCGCTGGTTGTGTTTCCAGTTTATAGCTATTAATTAGCTTTATTTGATTTAGATATAATTATATATTTTTACAATGTTTTTAGCCATGGTTATAAAATCTTAGCACAAATTAATTATTATAAAGCTATGAGTGGTGGGCAGTGTACCAAAAGATTACAGTTGTTCTACAATCAGCTTTTTTATAGCTGCTCACTGGTATTTTTCTGTTACCCTAGCAGAAATTCTTTGATTAGTTCAGCAAAAAATCTAATTTTGTTCATTATTCTAGTTTTATAAGAGTATTAGTGGTACACAAAGCTATAGTTTTTATTATAAAAATGATAACTGTTTTGTTTGTGCAACTTTCCTTAGAGAAGTATAAGGAGATGCTATGCAAATATTTCTATTACTCTATCAGCAATGTCTTATTTTATAATTTTTTTACTTTTATTATGAATTATACTTTTGACATATAAACAATGGGAGATTGAAAAATTCTTGCATTATCTCAAAACTACAATACTTTTGAAATATTTTTTATTTTCAATAACAATTTTTGAATTCCAAAGATAAATAATACCTTTATTTTAAATTTTATCATTTGATATAAATATATTTTTTCTCTGTCTTAGCTGATGTAGTCTATAGTCAAAACCATATAATACTCTTTTTTAACTGAGATATGTATGTTTGATTTAGTTTGTCATATAATTTGTGTTTTGAAATGTTTAACTTTTTTATTGTATATCTAAAATTATTATTTTTTACACCAATAGATGCCACTTATCAGCTTATACTTTTTACTTTTTAGCAGTATCTGTGTTAGTTGTGGAAATTTCCTAAAACATTTTAATATTTTTCTATTTGCCTGGGCACAATTACTCCAGCATATTTATCCTTTTAATTTTTAGCAAAAAGTTCAGAAATAAAAGCCATTTCAAATAATTTTTTTCTTTAGTCTGTCTCAATTATTTAGGGTATTAACTTTTGATAAGTAAACAACAAAGTAGCTTTGAAGATAGAGATCTTTGAAATAATAAGCCAAATGCAATCAAATTAAAACCATCTATAATAAAACACTTTTTTTTAATTATTATAGTTTTTTTGACACTTTTAAGTTAAAAAATATTTTTGCAACAATGTCAGTTGGATCTAAAAACTAAAAAAAGTTGCCAAAAACTTTCTTTCAACTCTATAAATAATCTAAGCATATGACTTGTTTAAACCATTTAACAATTACTGAATGATAAAAATATGTAGTTTTTGGCAGTAAAACTTTGCAAATGACAAAAAGTAAATCTTTAAAGGAAATAAGTCAAAAAAAATAAAAAAATAATTAAAATAGATAATAGTTAATTTTAAGTAAGTGATTTTTTTTATTAAATATTTATATAAATCATGTAAAGAATAATATCTTTTTTAAGTGAAAGTTAGATCAAAAATGATTAGAAAATAGTAGATATCATAATGATCCTAGAAATACTCACCATACACAAATTTGTTAAAAAAACTTACCCAAACTCAAGATCTGCTTAAAGCCAAAATCTTGAGATTTAAATTTAGGTTAGTAAAATTGAAATTGAAAAAAACTTACCCTAATCAAGAGCAGCTTCAGGATGAAAACTAAATTAGGTAGTTGGCACAAAGTTCTTACCAAACCCCAAGATCTGCTGCAGTAAAAACTGGGCATTTTTTTTTAAAAATATTAGTTTTTAGCAAAATGACTTACCAAACCAAGATCTGCTTCAGGGCAAAAGTCTGGTTTTTTAAATCTACTTTGGAAAATTAGTAAAAATAAAACTTACCAAACCCAAGATCTGCTGCAGGATAAGTTCATCTAAAAGGATTTGAAGGTGGGTGGTTTTTTTTTGAAAATAGTTACCTGAAATGCAGCTTAGAAAAAAATTAGTGATTGAACACATTACTTACCATTCCTATGATTAACCTCAGAGCAAAAATCTAGTTTTCTTAATCTAGGTTAGTAAATTTGATGAAAAAATAACTTACCCACCCCAAGATCTGCTGTGGACCAAGTCCATCTAAATTGGAAAGAAGGTTAGTAACTTTAATGAAAAGCTTACCTGATTTGCAGCTTTAATTTGTTTTTTTTAATTGAATTAGTTTTTTAAACAATTTACTACTTTTTAAATAAAATTTTAGCTTCAAACTTTTTAAAATATGCTTACCTTGAATATACGTGACCTACTATGAGTAAAACAGTTAGTATTATGTATATATTTCAAAGCTTACCTTAAGTTTGAAGTGAATCTATAGATTTTGAGTTGAAAAAGTTAGTATTGTGTTTAGCTTAGCTTACCTGAATGCTTGGTTGATCATCCTACTCTTCTAAGTCAATCAAATTCTTGAATTTAAGCATTCAAGAAGCTTAATTTATTTTTAAACTGATGATCCAACCATCATATGAAATTTTGCAGGACTACTTTACAATTTAAAATAGATATTTATATTAAAAACTTTTATGCAAGCTTCACCCAAAAGCCTCCAAAGTCCACCCCAACAGCATTTCCTGTTGCCCCGGACTACCACTCATCCAGAAGCCCTACAGCGGCTCCGCTGACAGCTCTGCCGGCCCCAGGGCAGCCTGACAGGCTGCCGACCAAAAGCCTATTGGTGGACTCCCAAGGTTGAATAAGATTCATTTTGTGACCTTCATGTCACATCACAATTCATGCAGATTGGTTTTGTGTTTTTAGGGAGCAGTACACAATTTCAACTGTCACATTTTGTGCCCTGCTCCAAAAGGCACAAAACAAATCTGCATGAATTGTGATGTGACCAAGCACAATCTCATGTGGTTTTGTGTTGTGTTCAATCATAAGTATGCAAGCTATTCCTTTCACTTGAAGTAGTTATTTATGTTTATTTTGATTGGTGTTTTAATATAATTATATAAAGCAAACTGTGGTACAATCAAATCTATCATTGTGAGGTAATGGTAGGTAAATCTTTAATAAATTCAATTTAAAAAATAAAGTCCCACAACCGAAACTACTCTAATTTTACATCCTGTGCCTTGCACAAAATGACACCATCTGTTTCACCCTTAAGAGCCATTCTAATTTTACATCCTGTGCCCCTTCACAAAATGAAATCATCTGTTTCATCCATGAAAACCACCTTCCTTTTATATTTTGTGAACTACACAATGGAGTGAGGCACAAATTGTGACCTACTCCAAAAGTTGTGATACAAAATCACATGTATTGTTTTGTGAACCAATCCAAAACATCCAAAAAAATGGTTTTGTGACACTGTGTTTGCACAATTGCTGTTTTTGTCCCTTCCCTACTTTCCACCAACTCAATTTGAGTGGAACCCATGCTGCCAAGCCCATTGATCTAACTGCAGTGTTTAGTTTACCATTTATATTGGGCAGGGAAACCTGGCCAGAACCAACCTCACTTCCCTTTGACATAAAACCTATATAATTGCAGAGGCTTCAAAAAAGGAAAGCTGGTCCAACCCCACCATTGCAGATGCCTAAAAAATCAACCCTCTACTAGCATGCTCTGGAATGATATACACAACCCAGCAGATTTGATAAGTTCACCCAACTGAGATCAAGCTTTGGTATAGCAGCTGTGAGGACACCATCTTTTAAATCAACTCCCAAGCACTACTAGTGTAAAATATCCCTCCCTTGATGGGGTTGGGCCACTGCTGAGCAAAACAACCCAATCCAGTAGTTTTCACAGCTTCTCTAAACAAACCAGCCTGCTATACATCAAATACAGATGGTCCTAGGAAACCAATGGATAACCCAAATACCAATACAACCCCTGATGTAAAGGTACCCCGCCAACAAATCAACCATGGGTCAGGAACTTCTAACTACTGCCAAAACAGGTGGCTGCACCGTAATTATCATATTATACATTCCCTCTTGGCATGTACAGATTGCTAAATATAGCAGGAGTGGAAACTATTCCCACTCCCAGAACATGCCACCATCCTCCTAACAACTGTGCAGGTGCTAATAACACCTTGATATCCATTGCCAGCCAAAGGTTTATTTAAATCACCCTCTTTTCCCAAACAAACATATACTTTTACCCCCCTGCCCACTGATATAAACTTTAGCTACCCACCCTTTTTTCATCATTGCTTCTAGGAACAGGATCCCAACCTTACCGCATTGTTAGGGTCACTTTAGACCAGAACCTACCTTGGAAATTCAAAAGATGATGTCATAACATCATAACTGTATCCCTAGAAATAACGTGATGGAAGCAAGGAATAACAAATCTGACTGCACCTAGCCAGCACCTCTTCTGGATGGGAAAAAAGCTTAAGGCCATTCTATCCCAGCAAACCACCATAGATAAAGCCTTCCCTGCCCTTGTTTAGCAGGTCACCTGCCAAGGTATACCCAGAAGGACTAGATACCATGCCAGTCCCTTTGATGTCAGGCTTCACCTGCCCCTGCCCAAAGATACCAGAACCAAGAACCTAAGGTCAACCAATTTTACAGCACTGGTTCAAACCATTTCTAGGAGACAGGTTACAGCAGCGCCCCCAAGATCCAAGCACCCCAGCAAAGCTAACCTGGCCAGTGTAACCCTAACTGTTGTGAATACCACCATTCACACTATTTCAATTTCACCTTTGTTGGGTTATTCCGAGGACCAATCCCTTGCTTTTGCCTTTGCTCCTCAAAACAAGTCTGTTTCCAAACCGGGTGATTCAACCATCCGTTTCCTGATTCTGCACAACTCACTCCCCCCACCCATGCTTGTGGTGAGCAATCCTACTGTCCCAGGATTGTTCCGCGGTATTGCTAAATGATATATATCCTGACCCCCTGTTTCCAATAAAATTTATGTTCCATTCATATCCCTGCCTTTGTGCTCCCAAGTACTTCAGCGCCTCTCTCTAGCCACGACCAGTAGAGACTTATCATTCCAGGCCACACAGTAATCACATAACCTTCCCTGCCAACTACCTGCAACTTAGTGCAGATCCAATCCTGAGGTTAGGATTTCCTATTATGTGTTTGTGCCCTGCCTCAGAACACAACAAAAATGGTGCTTGCTACAGGGGCTGTAAGCCCCTTGGTTTGCCTTTTGCCACTACGTTTTCAGGCCCATTGCCTCCTCCACCACAAGAGCTGTCTTTGCCTGGGATTACCTGTCCTCCTATTGAAGAGGACATCTCAGACCCAGCTATTGCCCCCACTGTCTTGAACCTCAGAAAGGGTCCCTGTCTAGTAGCTTACCCCATGAGTACCCCAACTTGGAGCAAGTCATGGTAACGGCCCTCGGAATAGCCTTGGTGGGGCTGTGCCTGCCTGTGATTACGGTTTAGCCCTGCAGAGTACTCTGAGTGGATTGTGGCCTGGGATTCCTGCAACATCCCATTCAGGGGCTGGATCTGCTGAGCATCTACTGCCATCCTCTGTGAAGCCTGCCTTGGCCCAACCCGGAACGGGGTTGGGGCTTCACCACCAAGAGATCCTGTCTCTTCAAGCTGGGTCACTGACCAGTGGGACCAGCTGGCTGCTTACCGGCAGTGGGTCCGCTCCCTGTTCTCCTTGATATCTGGTAACCAGGGTGGCGCTGTTACCTCTCAGGCTTGCTTGGTTGCTCTTATAGAGCAAAATGCGCCTGTCCATCCCTGAGTACCTCTGGGAGGGTCAGCATGAACTTCACCAGCTGCAGCGGCTGTGGTGGACTTGAGTAGGCTCCACCCTGAGCGCTGATCTCTCCAATTTTGAACAGCCCATGCAGAAGCTTGATGCGGTTAGCCCCTACTCCTTTGACCAGCTGCAACCAGTAGCAGAGCTGGCCCCTAGAGGTCTCCAAAATCTTGGCCAAAAGTTTGATTGAGAGAGGGCAACTACAGCTGTTGCTGTTGCCAAGCTTCAAGCTGGAGTGAATGAGCTGCTGGTGCCCAACCCAGAGGTTTCTCCTTTGCCCCCATCTGATGACCTGATGGATAGAGAGCAGAAGCTATGGGACGCCATTCCAGAGCTTGGTGCTACACTTGTAGTCAAGGACCCCCCACAGCCAGACCCTCAGGTGCTTGCTTTGACGGCTCAAGTTGCTGCGCTATAACAAGAAGTTGTTGTCCTACACAAGACTATGGCAACTGCTACTAGCCCAGTTGAGGTCATCCACAGAGATGGCTGCTGCCCTGGACTGGCAGGGAACCCTTGAATCCAATGTGCTAGGGAGCTGATTGCCAAGCCAATGAAGTAGATCATCTGAAGCAGGACCACCTCAGCCTTGACAAGGATGTTCAAGAGATGAGTGAGTTAACTGGCTCTGTAAATGACAGGTTCTCCCCCTGTCTTGCAGTGGGACCTTATTTGATCTTCTGTTTGGCTGAGCTTTCAACTGTGGTGACTACTCAGGGCCAACGGTTAGATGTTACCAGATGGCAGTCTGATTAGGTCAACAATGTGGGTGCCCACACTTCTGAGACCTTGACCACTCTTGAAGAAAGTGTTTGCCAACTGTGGGGTAGACGCCCCCCGTTAAATCTGAAGCTGAGTTCCCCCATATAAATGTACTCAATGGCAAAAATGGTGGCCTAAGTCCCAAAGCACACTTCAAACCTACCTTCAAAAAGTTCTTTGACCCTAAACCATCCACCATTGTCACATTCCTGACTATCTACAAAACTGCCATGCAAAGAGCCTCTGATGTGGTTAAGAAGGAGCACATTATAACCTGCCTGCACCTAACCTGCCAGGAGGTGGTAGTACCAGAACTGGCCACCATTGAGACTTGGGAGGAGATAAAACAGCTTCTGATTGATGGGTTTGGTGGCGACCTTAGTCTGGAAGTGAAGAAGGACGCTTTTATGCACATTGCCTTCAAACCCAAAGGGAATTTGCCCAGGGTTGCCGGCAGGTTCTATATGGAAGGACAGCAGTTGATAACTAGCAGACAGCTGACAGCGCATGAAGCCTGCATAGTTTGGGCTTAAGCTCTCAAAGTTAATCAACTTCTGCGCCTCCGTTTTAAAGCTCACAAACCCATGCTTTCATCCATGAAGAGCATAAAGGCGCTTTTGCAAGACATGCACCTTACCCACTCTGGAGCTGATGTGCATGAGAATTGAGCAGCCTCTAACTCTGGTTCTTCTTCCCATGGCCCTCACATCCTCACTATGAACTCCCAGAATCCTCCTAGACGCCAAGGTTACCATAACTGCGGACAGATAGCTCACCACTCTTGAGTTTGTACCAATCCTTGGGTTGAAGGGGCTGATCCCAAGAAACAGGCAGTGAAAGAACAGTCAATATAGAGGCAGA
Source organism: Entomophthora muscae (assembly GCA_014839935.2). NCBI lineage: Eukaryota > Fungi > Entomophthoromycota > Entomophthoromycetes > Entomophthorales > Entomophthoraceae > Entomophthora > Entomophthora muscae. Next base: position 9,297 of record QTSX02003953.1, on the reverse strand, counting down.
GACGCTCTCTGCTTAATAATCTCCCACACCTCCTCCTGATCCTCCCTCTGACAAAGGATCTTCTCCCTCATCTTTCCCTACTATCATTCATCTGTTCCATGATCTTTTGAGCCACTTGGAGCCCAAAGATTCTGACTGTAATGAATCAGATAATTATGGCTACACAGTGCTGGCTGTCCCTGAGACTGTGTTGGTCCCCTACAAACTTTGCTCAGGGAAGACCCTGACTATAGCTCACCCACCTCTGACTGAAGCTAAGGCCATGGTGGCTTGCCCTTGCCTAGCTCAAGCTCATTGACCCCTGTCTTAGTGGACCCTTGGAAGAAGCTGCTGAGCTAGCTGAGGCCCTCTTCCAAAATTTTACCGTGTCCCCCCTTTGCAAACTGTATACAAGGGAATTCCTGCCGTGAAGCGCATGTTGGCAAAGTGGAAAGGGAGCTGGAAGCGGCACAAGACGTCCTGGCTGTCTTATCACCCTTTGGGAAAGATACCACCCATGTAAAAGGATTGATCCAGAAGGTTAAAATTAAAGCCATCCTGGACACATGTTCTCCTGTCAATGCTGTATCTTCCAAATTGATGAAGAATCTTAAGCAGGCTCCTGATCTCAACTATCATCAGACTTATGGAACTGCTGGTATGGCTCAGACTTGGGCCATTGGTGCCTACTCTGCTCTGCCAATGAGGGTTGGGAAGCTTCTCATTGCATCCCTGCTGTTGTTTTGGAAAGCAAAAGCTATGGCCTCCTGGTAGGCACTCAATTCCTTCAAGAGTACAATGGGATTTTCACTCTCTGAGATGGGTACCTATCCCTCTTAGGGTATGAAGTCCCATTGATCTTTGAAGAACCCCCACACATCCCTGGCAAGCGCCTTAAGACTTGTGTCCTCAAATACCCCACAGGCATCTTCTCGCTGAAGTATAGGACTCACTCCTCCAATATGCGCTCCCCACCTCCTTCTTGTCCTGAAGAGGAAGGAATCCCTTTGCTTGCTCCTGCAGCCTTCACTATTCCGCCTGGTTCTCAAGTGATCATTGATCCTCAGATTTCCTATGAGTTGCCTGAGAAGTTGTTCTTAGAGTTGTACTCTCCTGAATCTTTAAGTTGAAAAGAGCCTTGGTTATGCCCTGGGATTCTAGATAAAACTCATAAAGAGCCTGTACAGCTACTGCTAGCCAATCTGACCACTTTGCCCATGCAAGTTTCTAGAGGCCAAGTTGATGGACATGGATGCATATTGGGAGCAGACCAAGTGGCTTCTCTCTACTCCTTTGGGGCATTCAGCAACTTCAACTTGCCAGAAGAAGACCCTCAAGTGCTTTATCTGTTTACAGCCGCTGATTTCTTGCAGCTATCACCTATCCAGAAGAAAGATGTATTGGAACTGCTTGATCAGTTCAACAACATCTTTGCTTCTGGGCCCAATGACTATGGTCTAGCAAAAGAGGTCATTCACCAGATTGATACAGGTGATGCTCCTCCCTTCCATGCCAAACCCTACTGCCGCAGCAGGGTTGAATATGCCCAGGTTTTCAAAGGAACTCAAACAACTATTAGATGCTGGACTCTTAGTGTCAAAACAGCATGCTTGACCCGCCAGCAAGGTTCCAAGTAAGCTGGTTTGCAACCCGCAATCCAATTATCCAGTCACTTGAAGTCAGACTAGGAAGTTGACTCAAATTTCCAAATCCAACAACATGAACAAATGACAATCCCTTACAGTGGTTACCTTGTTTTGGCGCTTGACTCATTACCAGGATCAAGCCACCCCCTTCACCAGCCCACCATGTGATCAGCACAATCATGTTCCTGTTATCCATGACTCACACTAACTATATAATCATTATCTCTCAATAAAGAATATTATCTAGTTTCTAAACATTTTTCCCCCTGTAACTTTGCTAGAACAGCACAGTTACAACATTAGCTCCCTCTCAGAGCCCTTGGACCTCCCCCTTGCTGATCCTTAAGAAAAAGGATGAATACCATCAAATTGTGATGGACTACCGCCACCTAAACTCTCTCACAAAAAAGATTCATACTTTCTGCCAATAATTGATGATGCCCTTAGACAACTGGGAGGCTCAAAGTTCTTCTCTGCCATGGACTTAGCCTCAGGATACTGGTAGGTTGACTTGTCACCAGAAGACCAAGAAAATGCTACTCTTATCACAGCAGAAGGTCTCTACAAACCCACTCAAATGCCTTAAGGACTCTGTAATGCTCCAGCTACATTCCAGAGAGCCATGAACTCCATTCTACGTGACCTGAAGCTCTCCTGTGCTCTTGTATATCCTGACAATATCACAGTGTTCAGTTCCACCTTCACTGACCATTTGGACCATCTAAAGTCTGTCTTTCTCAAGATTCAAGAAGCTGGTTTGAAGCTCAAACCTTCCAAGTGTTCTTTCTTTAAGGAAAAACTTGAGTTCTTGGGACATGAAGTCACTCAAACAGAAATACACCCCATGTAAATTAAGGTGGAAGCCATTGATAAGATGTTGCCCCCACAAATCCATGTGAGGTCCAAGTATTCCTTGACATGATGAGATATTACCAACAATTTGTCCCTGAATTTTCTGAACTAAGTGAAACCCTTGTCCAACTCCTCTGGAATGTACCCTTTGAATGAACTGATGACCAACAATAATCTTTCAAGTCTCTGAAAGCCAAGCTCAAAGAGGCTCTCATCCTAGTTGTCCCTGATTATGATAAGGATTTCATCCTGTACACTGACGCCAGTGGAGTAGCTGTGGGTGTAATCTTAGACCAGCTAGACAATGAGGGCGTAGATTTACCTGTGGCATATTCTTCACGTGCCCTCAACAAACATGAGAAGAATTTTAGCGTCACTGAGAAGGAATGCTTGACTGTTCTACATGCTGTGAAGCAATTTTGACACTACACCTACAGGACCCACTTTACTGTAGTCACCAACCGCTCATTCCTTAAATGGCTACAATAGCTAAAAGAGCCTGAAGGTCAACTGGCTTGGTGGGCCCTGCACTTACAAGGGTACAATTTCATGGTGGTAGAAAGGCCTGGTGCTCAACACCAGAACATTAATGGGCTGTCTAGAATGCCTATACTGATCATCTATACTGCCAACACTGATTGCCTATATGAGTTAATAGGATACCCTGACTCTTGGACCACCAAACCAGAAGAGGTACGCTTGGCTTTGCAATTCTTGTCAAAGGATACCGTCATTTGGGATAGGCAGCTATTCAAGAAGGTCAACAATACCTATCTGCCCTACATTTACCCTAGTATGAGAATAGCCATCATCCTCCAGGCCCATATTGATACTGGGCATGAAGGTATAGCCAAAACTCATGACTGGTTGTGCAAGGACTTCCACTGGGAGAACATGCGCCTCCAAATCCCTGACATCCTTGCCTCCTGTCATTCTTGCCAACGCCAACACCCTCAACCATACCAACATCAGTTCAAGCTCATCCCTCCTAAACATGCTTTTCACACTATGAGTATTGATGCTGTTGGACCTCTCCCTTGTTCTAGGTCTGGGTGTTGTTTAATCTAGGTAGCTGTGGATCATTTTAGCAAATGGGTCAAAGCCAGAGCTACAAAATATATAACTGCCAAGTCTACCGCAAATTTCTTGTTGCAAGATATCTTCTATCAACACAGGTGCCCGCAAGTCCTACTATCTGATAATGGCATCAACTTCAATGCTTGCCTCATCACATCTATTTTAGAGGCTATGGGTACTCATTAGTCCTTATCTGCGCTGTATAATCCATCTACCAATGAGACCATTGAAAAAGCAATCTCTTCCCTAGTATCCATTATGAGAAAGCTCACCCTCTCAGATGCTGCCAATTGGGATATGCTCCTCCCTACTGCCCTCTTTGCCTATTGGCTCAGTAGACATTGAGTGACTAGTCAATCCCCCTTTGCCATGCTGTATGGACGTGAAGCCACAACCCACTCAATCTTGGGCCCACCTCTGATTGAAATTGATGCGGCTGCCAACCCTGAAACTCATGTCAAGGACTTGACCAATTGCATCATTGACATTCAGGCTAAAGCCTACTCTACTGCCTACAAGGTTAAGGATTTAGAGCTCTTGCCTTCCAATGCTTTGAGGACCCCCCTCCCTGAGTTTCAAGTAGGTGACCTAGTCCTCTACTATCAGAACTGTACTGGAGGTAGAGCTCATAAGCTAGACTCCCTCTGGGTTGGACCTTGTGAAGTCACCTTCAAGAAGGGTGTCAAGTATACCATGAAGCTGCTATCATCTGGCTGTCCTTTTGACCAAGTTCACTCCAAATTCCTCCACAAATATCAACTCCCTGTGTCCAACCTTGAGGGGGGAGATGTTGGAAATCACACCATTAATCCTATTTTGATATGGCCTTCAAATAGTGATATGTGCAAAGATTTGGTTAGCTTCTCTTTCAGCTTTGGAAATTCCTTGCCTTCCATAAATGGGTTGACATCAATGTCCACCCATTCCGAATACTGTACCTGTCCTTGACTGATCCTGGTATGAGTTCAACCCAACATGACTCCCTCTACCACTCTGTCTACCTATTGAGTAATCATCAACCCTTGTCTACTATTTAAGTAGAATGACTTCTCCTAATAAAGACAAGTTTATCCACATTTGTGTTGGATTTTGTATTCTTCAAGCTTTTTCCACTCCTTTTTGCCAAAAGGAATTCCTCTTCTTTCATTCCAGGAAATTAAGGTATGTGCCCTTAATTTTGCCCTGGAGGCTAACCCAAGGCTAGCTTTGAACCTCAAATATTTTGTTGTAAAGATTTCCTGCCATGTCCTCCTGGATGTTGTCCCCAGGAGACAAACATAACAGATGTGTAGCTGGGAAATCAAATACCATGTCTGAAGGTGCCTGAAGGCAAAGCTCCTCATATGTGTGGGTGAGTTCTTTTGCTGTACCAGTTTGGGTCAGGTTCTTTACTTGACGTATGATCATGAGGGCTGTATCCTTCATCACAAATCTTGCTAAGAAGTCCATCTTTAAGGTGTCTTGGTCCTTCTTGGTGTGGTCATTATGCCACTTGTTGCACCAGGTGCCTGCATTGTGTGTAAGGCAAAAGGATATCTCTGAAATCCAGAAACATTGTGAGAATTCCATTTTTTCTAGCTTGTTCTGGGTGGATTGTATCCATGCTGTGGTGTTGTTGTCATTGGCTCCAGAAAATGATTTCAAGGTGGTGCTACAAAGTTTTTGGGCTATATGGGCAGACATGATACTTTTGTCTTTCACTCAAGGAATGGTGGTAGGTGCTTGGAAGAACTCTTGTGCTAATATGGCGTTGAAGGCATGAACTGAAATTACCATATTCTGGTACAGTACAAACCCTTTTGGTATTTTGGTTCCTGGTGTGTAGGGTATTCAGTCCATGGGGAGGCCAGACATGAATCTTTTGTATATTTGTTTACCATGGCAAGTACGGGCAACAGGCGGAATTTTGCAGGGGAAGATGCTCATGACCAATATGCCCAACACCCCTGTGTTGTAAATGTGCTGATTTAGCAAAGTTAAAAGGGGAAAATATTTGAAGACTAAATAATTATCTTTATTGGGATATTGGAATTATATAGTGTGAGTAAATATTGTTGTGATCTGAGGGATGGCACAGATACAAAACAGGGAATCCTAACCTTAGGATTGGATTCATACTAAGTCTTGGTTAGAATGGCAGGGAAGGCTATGCAATTACCTTGTGGTCCTGATCAAATAATATCTACTAGACGTGGCTAGAGAGGCGCCAAAGTACGTGAAGACACAAAGACAAAAATGTGAATAAAACTTAAACTTTATTGGTGAATATGAAATAATATATATAGTGGTTGGCAATACCACAAAACAGTACTAGGATGTTAGGATCACTTGCCACAAGCATGAGTAGGGCAAGTGAGTTGCGCAGGATCAAGAAACCAAACAGTTGAATTTCCCAATTTGGAACCAGACTCATTTTGAGGGGCAAAAGCAAAAGCCTGAGGTGCGCCCTCAAAATAACCAATCAAAGGCAAATTGAAACATGGTGAATGGCGGCATTCATGACAGTGCCCCCCTCTAGATTGGCCTTAGGGGGGGGGGTAGTACTTGCAGAGGAACTTGGCATTCACACAGACAAACAGTCAACCACTAGAGAGGAGTTTCACAGTGTACTCAGATCCTTGTTTAAAAGTCACTTTCAAAGGTCCAACCCACAACATATCTAACTTTTGAGTCTGTCCTCCTACTCTATGCTGATAGTAGAGAACATGGTCCCCAATGTTGAACTCAAGCAAGGGAGAGCATCCAGCATTGTCAGAAGAGAGATCAAGTACCTTGGTTTTATATGCAGACGTGTAGGCAGTAGCCTGTATATCAATGATGCAGTTGACTAGATCTTTGATATGGTCACCAGGGTTTATAGCCTTGTCAGAAGAAAGTAGGGGGCCCTCAGGAGAAACAGAGTGATGGCCTCACACCCATACAGCATAGGAAAGGGGGAGTATGTGTGTCAGGAACCCTTTTACTGACTCCCTTCTAAATGTGACTGAAGGGCCATTAGTTATTAACTCAAAAATAGCAAACAACATTTTCAACATTTGTGAGCCTTTCAGCTCTTCCCACACCAAGGATCAAACCCAGGACTCTAATCCAGAAGAGAAGGTTAATACAAAACCAGGCAATTCCTTTAAATTACCTATTTATTACTCACCTATTCAATCTGCTTTTGAATTTGAAAACCACTTCAAAAGCAAAAAGGTTAACAACAAGAGTGATAACGTCACCTTCCGCTTTGATTCTGATTGGCTCCTTGATACCAATTGGTTGAGTAATAACCCACTCTCTCTATACATGAACCAGACTCCGTATAGTATGATATGCAATCAGCGGGCTTCATTCCGCTTAGTTACCTACTACTTGTCAATATCCTTTTGGTTTCAGCTCTGCCACCAACTTGTGATGCCTATTATTAAGATACACTGTATCTCATACTTGAAACTGGTAAGTCCTACATGATAGACTCATGAAAATCTCCTCTATTTATCTCAAACATCCACCCAAATATTTCAGCCTTATTTATAAGGCTATATAAGTGACCTTTTCTTATTTCACTTCAATTGTTCCAACAATAAAGATTATTACTCTTCTAGCTACTTATCCATTTTTGATAACACTCCTTCTCTGAAGCCATGAGAGGAATTCTCTTCCTATCTTGGTTTCTAGCCTACTTCTTGTCCAAGGTGTTCACCTTGGAAAACCCAACTCCAACAACAGACTGGTATAATTTCTCCCCAGATGATTCCCACCAGAAGGAATCCCTTGCCAATGGATGGTTCAAATATCCTTCTGGACATTGGGGACGTAAATTCCACTATGGCCGTTTGTTTGCTTCCCCACCCACAGAACCTACTTTGGTTAGACCTTATGCCTCCTTTTACCTCTTGACGTATTTGGTGGGCTACTATCTACTAGGGCAATTCAGTTTTATGTTTGGAAGGTTTGCCTATCTAGGACAACTTAGGCATCTTGCAATGGTCACGGTTCCTATTGGCTCAGTAATAGCAGGCTTAAATGTAGGGGCCTTGGCCCATCAGTTGGGAAGTTTATTCCCCGCAAAGTGGGTCCCTGACAATGTGGTAACACAATGTTTGCTAAGGCAATAAGCAAAGAGAGCAGCAGGTAAGTATAGATCTCAGTTTGCAGCGTCAGAGTAAGTGAGTTTCCTCATGATAGAAACCAGAGTTGACTTTACACACTCAACTGCCCCATTAGTAGAAGGATTATAGGGGGAAGAGAAAGACTGGTGTGATCCTAAGGCCTCAACAACAGAGGTTACTAACTTGGCGTTTAAGTTAGTCCCATTGTCAAATAACAACACTTGAGGACAGCCGTGGCGGAAGAATATGTCTTGCAACAGAAAGGCGGCATTTGTCTTGGCAGTGATGTCCTTAGTAGGGCGTGCCTCTACCCACTTGCTAAAATGATCAACCGCAATTAGGATAAAGCTTCAACCAGAGAGGGAGCGGGGGAGAGGCCCCATAGTTTCAATGCTGACAGTATGAAATGCATGTTGAGGGGGGGGCTAGCTTGAACTCATGAGAGGCAGCTCAAGGTTGTTGAAGCTGGCAATCATGGCAACTATCAATGACATCTGGAATTGGCAGGAAAAGTTTTTCCCAGAAATAGTTTTTCTGGAGCCAGTCATAGGTCTTGGCAATGCCTCCATGTCCTGTCTCCTTTTGAGCTTGAAGCACTAACAAAAGGCAAAGACTAGGCCGTACATAAAGTAGGTATTGATCACATACTTTCTTGAAGAGCTTATTGTCACAAATGAGAGTGTCTTCAGATAGCTTGGATAGGTAAATTCAAACTTCTTCTGTCTTGTTCTTCCATGAGGAAGGATATCCAATCAGTTCATATAGTCAATCAGCCTCAGCAGGGTGTAGAGCAAGGATGGGCATTCTGGATAATCCATCTGTGTTCTGATGCTAAATCCCAGGACAGTGTAGCATAGTAAAGTTGTAGCCCTGCAGGCAGAGAGCCCATCTAGCTAGTTGTACTTCTGGTTCCTTAAGCTGTTGTAGCCACTTAAGCAAAGCGTGGTCAGTGAACACAGTGAAATGGGTGCCATGCACATAATGGTGGAACTGATTGACAGCATGCAACACAGCAAGGCATTCTTTCTCTGTGACATTGTAATTCTTCTCATGCTTGTTCAGGACACAAGAAGTATAAGCTACAGGGTGATCCACACCCTCATCATTTATTTGATCCAAGGTAGCCAGGTCACAAGCATCAGTGTAAAAGATGAATTCCTTATTGTAGTCCAGATACACTAGGATGGGAGCCTCTTTGAGTTTTTGCTTGAGGGTCTCAAAGGCTTGTTGTTGACTAGTGGTCCAGTCAAAAGGGATATTGAGTAACAGTTGGACCAAAGGTTTGCTAGTGTTGGCAAAGTCAAGGATGAACTGTATGTAGTAGCCCATCATCCCCAGAAAGAATTGAACTTCTTGCAAGTTGGTGGGTGGAAGCATTTTGTCAATAGCCTCAACTTTCTTGGTCATGGGGCAAATCCCGTCTGGGTCACCTCATGTCCCAAGAATTCAAGACGTTCCTTGAAGAAAGCACACTTGGATGGTTTCAGCTTAAGGCCAGCCTCTCAAATCTTTATGAACACTTCCTTGAGGTGATCTAGGTGATTGATAAAGGTAGCGCTGAAGACTTTTATATTATCTAAGTACACTAGGACACATGAGAGCTTCAAATCATGGAGGAAGGAGTCCATGGCTTGTTGGAAAGTAGCTGG
>QTSX02003952.1:0-29995 GCA_014839935.2 Entomophthora muscae | reverse complement strand
ACATACCCAGACACTCATGTTTTGAATTAAACTTGTTTTGGCCCTGCTCAGGCTGCGCGCCTGCGTTGATTGATTGAATCCGTTATTTAGTCAATATCCCAAGTTCCTGGCACGAGATAAATCCTAAACTTTTATATATTTTTCTTTTCGCTCCAGAGAGCACTGAATATGACAAATTTTAAGGAGTAGTATTGTTGGAAGTTTTCAAAAATAAAGCGTGTACCTGTGATTATAGGCGTATCATGTTCATAGTAGTAGCACCTGTCAGATTTTATGAAACTATCGCTCAATGTTGCCTCAAGCATTTGCCTCCGAAGAATCACTGTGCAGCCAATCAGATTATAAATTCAAGAATAGAAGAGACAGTTGTTTATTTAAACTAGATTATATAAATTTCCAACCGTTGGTAGAAAAACCATGGTGGATTATGAAGTCTTCACTGCAGCAGATAAATCAGAATCAAATTTTATGAACCTGTTCTTGTTTCACTCCATACATGCAACAGCATTTTACCGTTTATAGCCTGTGATCGTGAAGTTCACATGTGAATCATCATGCGTTGACTAAATCATTTCCTGGAGGTAACTGCAACACTACATGGCAAGTTAAGTGGTGAAATTATAAATGTAATCTAAGCCAGCCAATCAACGAAGCAACAATAAAAACAAACAAGCTATCGCTGGACTTGAACAGTTGCGCCTTGTAGATCATAAATCAAATACGTTTAGGATTTTTAATCTCACCGCCAAACAGTATCGTGAAACATAGCAACGGCTTTTAAAAGCCAAAATGCACACTTTACTTTGTGCTCCGCATAAAGTTGAACTCTTCCTTGCTAGCGGCTTAGTGATGACATCTTTGATCGGAGATGATCTTTAGGTCAACGGAGATATAATAAGTATAAAATATGGAACCTGGTAAAGAAGCAAGTGAATGGCTACCCAATACTTGTCTCCCCAGGCCTGGTTTGAATCAGGATACGAAAAGGTGGTGGGAACTCCTGCATCCGAGTTCCGCTATACCCCTGGCACCACTTTCATGTCAACTAACCGTGAAGTGCTGCCGGCGTGCTTCTTGTATCTTGTTGTAATCCTTGGAGGGCAGCGCATCATGAAGCCCTTAAAGCCCTTCAAAATGGCAACAGCTTTCCGCATCCACAATGCCTTCCTCACCCTCGCCTCGTTTGTCCTGTGGGTTTTGTTCCTAGAAAACGTCATACCCTTGTTCAAAGAAGGACTCTTCAACTCCTTTTGCTCTCCTCAAGCATACACCCAACGCCTTGAGCTTCTCTACTACCTCAACTACTTGACAAAATACTATGAGCTTTTAGACACTTGTTTCCTTGTCCTACGCAAGAAAAAACTAGGTAACCATAACACATTGAATTCTATTAACAGTTGCAGAGTTCCTTCACTTGTATCACCACTCCATGACTGCATTTCTCTGTTTTACGCAACTTGAAGGACAAACCTCCATATCGTGGGTACCAATTGTCCTGAATCTGGGGGTCCATGTCATCATGTATTCCTACTATTTGCTAGCGACCTTCAATATCCAATGCTGGTGGAAGAAGTACATCACTGCAACCCAAATCACTCAATTCGTTACTGACTTGGCTGTGTTTTACGTTGGGGTGTTTTCTGATGCTGCCTTCTACTCTGGTGCTCTTCCATCGCTTGGCCCCTGCTCCGGGAGCCTAAAATCCATGTACTTTGGCACTGCACTCATCACATCGTACCTGTTTCTATTCGTTGAATTCTACAACAGAGTTTACTCCAAGCTTCCGGCCAAGGAGAACTAAGCTCGTATTTCTCCCACCAACATTTAGATGCGAGCTATTATTCAGTTGTATATTACATATTTGTAATTACCAAGCTATGAATAAATACAAGCTACATAATTTATTTTTAAAAAATCACGTCAAAATTTTTATTTTAGCATAGTTACAAAGTGAAGAAACGTAGATCAAATCTTTTAATTGACTAAAATGGCATGGAGTAGATATTTATAGTTGTGGTGAGTGTGGCCTAGGGCTGTGTCAGATCTCGGACGGGTGGCTCCTTTTAAAAGGAGCACCTGTGTGAAATCCAGAAACAATTTCAAGAAAATCTTCTTTGAGAAGATTCCCTCAAAATCTTCCTGCTACACCCTCAGAAGGGTGTTCTAATTTAGATTTTTTACTTTTCTATTTTTTAAAAATTTAAAAAAATCAAATTTGAAATTTAAGAAGTAGTAAAAAAATTAATTTTATTATGCTTTTTTTAAAAATAATCTCAAATCTGGAAAGTAAAAAGCCTTCCACCACCTTTTTTTTAGTGATTTCAGATTCCCCCAGCATAGGGGAATCCAAAAGAAGGTTACAGGGAAGGGTGGATGGGATGATTACAGCATTTGCCATAATTGTCCCTTTTTTGGGCCATCACAACCCTAGTGTGGCCTAGTAAAAGAGGTTCTGGGCTTATGTGATGCAGGTCACCCCATCAAAATGTTTGGAGCTTGAAACCCCTTTCTATTTTTGGGATACTTCTCCATCTATAAATATGTGCAGGAATCTACCACTTTATTCTGTAATTCTGCTCCAGAATGTGACCTTCCACCAGCAACTCTGTTGTGTTCTTAGGTACAGCCAAGATACACAATGGGGAACTCTAACCTTAGGATTGGATTTGTATTAAGTCTCAGTTAGTTGCAGGGAAGGCTGTTGGTTTACCTTGTGGCCCTGATTGAATGATTTCTACTAGACGTGGCTAGAGAGGCGCTGAAGTACTTGGAGACACAAAGACAAAAATGTAAATATAACTTAATTTTTATTGGTGAATAAGAAATGGAATATATAGTGGTTTACAATACCAGGACAGTAGGATCACTTGCCATAAGCATGAGTGGGGCAAGTGAGTTGCGCAGAATCAGGAAACCAAATAATTGAATTTCCCAGTTTGGAAACAGACCCATTTCAAAGGGCAAAAGCAAAAGAGAGAAATTTGTCTCCAAAATAACCACATGAAGGAGGAATCAAAACAGCATGAATAGCGGCATTCACAACATTGCTCCATTCTAGATTGGCCTTAGGAGGGTAGTACTTGCAGAGGAACTCGGCATGCACTTGGGCAAATAGGCAACCACTAGAGAGGAGTTTCACAGTGTACTCTGAACCTTGTCTGAAGGTTACTTCCAAAGGCCCAACCCACAACATGTCTAGCTTGTGAGCTCGTCCTCCAACTCTATGCTGATAATAGAGAACATGATCCCCAATGTTGAACTCAGGTAAAGGAGAGCGTCCAACATTGTCAGGAGAGAGCTCAAGCATCTTGGTCTTATATGCAGAAGTATAAGCTGTGGCCTGTATATCAATTATGTGGTTGACTAGAGTCTTTGATGTGAGCATTAGGGTCCATAGGCCTTATCAGAGGAGAGTAGGGGGCCCCTAGGAGCAACAGGGTGGTGGCCTCGCGCCCATACAGCATTGCAAAAGGGGGAATACCTAGTGACACAGTGTTTTCTGATGCAATAGGCAAAGAGAGCAGCAGGTAAGTATAGATCCCAGTTTGCAACATCAGAGTAAGTGAGCTTCCTCATGATGGAAACTAAGGTCAATTTAGCACGCTCTACAGCCCCGTTAGTGGAAGGATTATAGGGGGCTGAGAAGGATGGATGAGACCCAAGAGCCTAAACAATAGAAGTCACCAGCTTGGCATTGAAGTTATATCCATTGTCAGACAACAACACTTAGGGGCATCCATGGCAGTGGAATACATCTTGCAAAAGGAAGGCTGCAGTTGTCTTAACAGTGATATCCTTGGTGGGGCAAGATTCTACCCATTTGCTGAAATGATCAACTGCAATCAGGATGAAGCGGCAGCCTGAGAAAGAGCAAGGTAGAGGTCCTACAGCATCAATGCTGACTGTGTGGAAGGCATGCTGTGGAGGGACTAATTTGAACTCGTGAGAGGCAGCTCAAGGTTGCTGGAGTTGGCAGTCATGGTAACTGGCAATGACATCTGGGATCAGTAGGCAAAGGTTCTCCCAGAATTCTTTTTTCTGGAGCCAGTCATAGGTCTTGGCAATGCCTTCATGCCCTAGTCTCCTTGTGAGCTTGGAGAACCAACAAGAGGAAAAGGCTAGGCCATACATAAGGCAGGTATTGGTCATGTACCTTATTGAAGAGCTGATTGTCACAAATGAGAGTATTCTCAGATAGCTTAGACAGGGCAATTCTAATCTATTCAGTCTTGTTTTTCCAAGAAGAGGGATACCCAATGAGCTTGTATAACCAATCAGCCTCAGAAGGGTGTAGAGCAAGGATAGGCATTCAGGACAGTCTATCAGTATTTTGGCGTTGGATCTTGGGACAGTGGAGCACTGTGAAGTTTTAGCCCTGCAGAGGAAAGGGCCCATCTAGCTAGGTGTCCTTCTGGTTCCTTGAGCTGCTGCAGCCACTTGAGCAGAGGCATGGTTAGTGACACATAGTGAAATGGGGGCCATAAATGCAATGGCAGAACTGTTTTGACTGCATGTAGCATAGTGAGGCCTTCTTTCTCTGTGAACACTATAGTTCTTCTTATGTTTTTTGAGGACACAAGAAGTATACGCTACAGAGTGATCCACTCCTTCATCATCTAGCTGAGCAAGGATGGCCCCAATAGCTAGGCTGCTAGCGTCCATGTAGAGGATGAACTCCCTATTTTAATCTGGATACACCAAGATGGGTGCCTCTTTGAGCTTTTGTTTAAGAGTCTCAAAGGCCTGTTGTTGATTAGCGGTCCATTCAAAGGGAACATTGTGTAACAGTTGAACCAGAGGTTCACTAGTGTTGGCAAAATCAGGGATAAACTGTCTGTAATACCCCATCATGCCCAGAAAGACTTGAAATTCACATAGGTTGGTGGGTGGAAGCATATTGTCAATAGCTTCAACCTTCTTGGTCATAGGACAAATCTCAGTCTGGGTTACTTTGTGGCCCAAGAATTCAAGGTGCTCCTTGAAGAAGGCTCACTTTGAAGGCTTTGGTTTGAGGCCAGCTTCTTGAATTTTTAGGAACACTTTCTTGAGGTAGGCCAGGTGATCAGTAAAGGTAGCGCTGAAGAACTGTTATATCATCCAAGGATACCAGGACACATGAGAGCTTCAGGTCACAAATGATGGAGTCCATGGCCCGCTGAAAGGTAGCAGGGGCATTGAATAGCCCCTGAGGCATATAGGTAGGCTCAAACAGACCTTCAGAAGTGATCAGTGAAGCTTTTTGCCTATCTTCCAGAGAATGGTTGACTTGCCAATAACCAGAGGCCAAATCCATAGCTTAGAAGAACCTGGAGCCTCCAAGGTGGCAGAGTGCATTGTCAATACACGGAAAGGGGTAAGAATCCTTCTTGGTTAAGGAGTTTAGCTGTTGATAGTCCATTAAAATGCAGTGAATCCATCTTTCTTCTTCAAGATAAGCAGAGGGGAGGCCCATGGGCTTTGGAAAGAGCAAGAAATCCAGCGTCTAATAGTTGATTGAGTTCTTTAGCACAACTGAGTGGCTTCTAATTGACTACAGCAATAAGGTTTAGCTTGGAAGGGGGAGCATCACCAGTATTGATCTGATGAATGACTCCTTTAGCTAGACCATAGTCAGTGCTTTTCTTAGCAAAGATATATGAAAACTGATCTAGAAGGTCAAGAACCTTTTTCTGTTGGACAGGGGATAGTTGTAGGAAGTCCTGAGCAGTGAACAGCAGATAGGACCTGTGGCTTGTCTTCAGGTAAGTTGAAGTCCTGAAAGGTGCCAAAGGGATGTAGGGATAGCACATCAGGAGCATTCAGCAACTTGCTATAGCCAACAACCTGGCCTCTAGACACATTTATGGGGAGAGCGGTTAAGTTGGCTACCAACAACTGAACAGGATCTTTGTGAGAGACATCCAAGATCCCTGGGCAGAGGTAAGGTTTGTTGCGGCCTAGTGAGGGAGGAGAGTACAGTTCTAATAATGTGCGCTCAGGCAACTTGTATGAGATCTGATAGTCCAGGATGGTTTGAGAGCCAGGGGGAATGATCACAGCAGAAGTGGCAAGGAGAGGAATCACTTCAGATGCAGGACAGGCCATAGGAGGACACTTCAGATTAGGCAAGTGGGTTTGATACTTTAGCATGAAGACACCAGTGGAGTAATCTAAGGCACACGTCTTGAGGCATTTCCCAGGAACCTTGACAGGCTTCTAAAAGATTAGAGGGACTTAATACCCTAAGATGGAGAGATAGCTGTCTTTTAAATTGATGATCTCATTGTATTCCCTAAGGAATTGGGTACCAACTAGAAGATTGTAACTCTCATTCTCCAGGACCATGGTGGGCACAGCTAAAAGTAGCTTGCCAAACTGCATAGGAAGTGCAGAGTATGCCCCTATAGCGCAAGTCATGGACAGCCCAGCTGTACCATAAGACTGGTGATAATTAAGGTTGGGAGCAAGTTTAAGCTTCTTGACAAGCTTTGAGGAGACAACATTAACAGGAGATCCAGTGTCCAAGATGGCCTTGATTTTCACCTTTTGGATGGATATTTCAACACAAGTGGTAGTACAACCAAAGGGCAGGAGGAATGCTAGGATATCTTGAGCCTCTGTTAGTTCTTTGTCCCACTTCTCAATCATACATCTCAAGCCTGGAAACTCCTTGTAGACAGTCTGAAGAGGAAGTGAGAACAAAACATTCTTGAAAACAGCGTCAGCTACTTCAGCCACTTCCTCAAAGGATTATACAATTACAGGAGGCCTCTTGGCTTGAGTGAGGTAAGGGAAGGAGACAATCTCTTTGGCTTCAGGTAGAGGCTTGGAAGTTGTTGTAGCTTTTCTAGAGCATAGTTTATAGGGGACTGAAATGGTTTTGGGGACAGCAAGAACTGATTATCTGTACGTTTCAGGGTCATTGACATCAGAATCATCCAAATAAGAGTCATCAGAGATGTTGTGAAACAACAGGAGGATAGAAGGAGCCTTGGTATCAGCAGGCTTGGAGTTTGTTATAGAAGGAGGGATTGAAAGAGACTAGGAAGAATTGTCAACCATGAGTGTCTCTTCCTCTAGGTTGACTGTTCTTTTCCCACCTGCTCCTTGGGGTCAGCACCCTCAACTCAAGGATTGGTAAAGGCTCAAGAGTGGTGATATATCTTGCTGCAGTTATGGCAACCTTGGCGTCTAAGAGGGTTCTGTGAGTTCATGGTAAGGATGCACAGGACCACAGGAAGATGATCCAGAGTTAGAAGCAGCTTGACTTCTCCCTGTACAACAGCACCAGAGTGGGTTAAGATGCATATCCTGGAGCAGCGTCTTTATGCTCTTCATGGAGGAGAGCATGGCCTTGTGATATTTGAAATGGAGGCACAGAAGCTGATTAACTTTGAGACCTTGAGCACAGACCATGTACGCTCATGGGCTATCAAATGTCTACTTTGTTATCAACTGCTGTCCTTCCATGTAGAGTCTGTCTGCAAATTCAGCAAGTGTCTCTTTGGGCTTGAAGGAAATGTGCATAAAAGCATCCTTTTTCACTTCCAAAATAAGGTTACCACCAAAATTTTCAATAAACAGCTGTTTTATCTCTTCCCAAGTCTCAATTGTGGGAAACTCTGGCACCACCACTTCTTGGCAGGTTGGGTGCAAGCAGGTTAGAATGTGTTCTTTCTTGACCTCATCAGAGGCCTGCCTCATAGCTGTTTTGTGGATGGTCAAGAAGGCTGCAATGATGGATGTTTTGGGGTCAAAGACTTGCTTAAAAGTAGGTTTGAAATGTGCTTTGGGGGTAGGGCCACCATTGTTGCTATTGAGAACATTTATACGGGGGAGAACTTGGCTTCAGATTCTAGTAGGAGGGCTGTCTTGCCCACAGCTGGCAAACACTCTCCTTGAGGATGGTCAGGGTCTCATAGGTGCAAGTACCCACATTTTTGGCCTGGTTGGCCTGTCGTTTTGGTAGTATCTAGGTGTTGACCCTGCGTGGTTACTGCAGTGGAGAGCTCAGCCAACCGGGAGGTCAGGGAAGGTCCCACTGAGAGGCAGGGGGTGAGCCTGCTGTTTACTGAGTCAATCAATTAACTCACTCATTTCCTGAACATCCCTGTCAAGACTAGAGTGATCCTGCTTCAGGTGGTCCACCTTGTTGGCTAGAGCAATCAACTCTCTAGCACGTTGGATGTGGGGGTTCCCTGGAAGTCCAGGAAAGCAGCCATCTTCATCAATAACCCCAACTGGACTAGCAGAAGTTGCCATCAATCTCTTGATAGGGTGGCAAGCTCCTGATGCAGCTCCAGCAACTTGAGCAGTCAACTCAAGCACCTGAGGGTCTGGTTGTGGCAGGTCTGCTGGACGTCTGTTGTTCTGAGGCGCGGCACAGACACACACGGGGAATCTAACCTTAGGTTGGTTGTATAAGTCTTGGTTAGATGACAGGGAAGGCAAATTGCGTTTACCTTGCGGCCCTGGTGATATTTCTAGGCGTGGTGGGGGGGAGTGAAGACACAAGACAAAATGTGAATGCTTTTTTTTAGTGATATGGAAGGATATATGTGGTTATGAATACCACAAAACACTCCGGCGGTAGGTCCTTGCCCGCGGGGGCGGGTGGAGAGTCGGACCAAACAATTATTTTCCTGAGCGGCCGTTCTTTTGGAGTCGCAATCGAGTTTGTCTTCAAGGCCACAAGGCGAAATGACATGGGTCCGTATTCACAACACTCCTTGGTTGCAAGTGGATGCATACAGTTCACAAATAGCTTCCCATAGTTTCTGCTCTCTGCCTATCAAATCATCAGTTGGTGGAGAAGGTGGAGCATCTGGGCTTGGGTGTAGATAACTCATCCACTTGAGTTCTGAAGCTTGGCAATAGCAGCAGCCAGTGGCAGCCTTTCTTGATCGAACTTCTGCATTGAGGTCAAGTAAGGCCTTTAGCAGTGTGGTCTGCTTCCTGCTGCAGTTAGCTCAAAGGAATAGGTGCTGAACGAATTGAGTTGTTGCACAAGATGTTCGAAAGTTGGTGAGGTAGGCGTTTAAGGTGGAATCTACTTGAGTTTCTCCAGGGCTGTTCTAACTGGTGAAACTCATGTAGACGCTCCCTGACATATTTGGGGATAGAATGGCACATTATTTCAATGGAATTAACCAAGCGGGTCTGTGAAATAATAGAGTTGCTGCTGGTTATCAGATACTAAGGAGAATGGGGAGTGAATTCACTGTTGGTAAGCAGCAAACTGCTCCCAGTGATGAGTGATGGCTGCTTGTAGAGACAAAATCTCTTGGACGTGGAGTCCTAACAACATTTGATGGTGGGCTAGGGCAGGTTATACAAAGGAAGATAATATGTGTTCAGCAGTAGCCAGCTGCGGCAAGGAGATGCTGTGGAAACTGCGGAGCAACAATCAACTTGTAGTATTCAGCTCAACTGAACTGAAGTTGAAGGCAAGGGATGTCCCTGTCACAGGCTATCCCAAGGGCTACTGCCATGACTTGTTCCAAGTCAGGGGTACCCATGGGGTAGGCTACTAGGCGGGGACCATTCCTGAGGTTCAGTACAGTAGGGACAATAAGTGGGTCTGCGATGTTTTCCTCAATAGGAGGACTTGTGATTTCAGGTGAAGTTGTCTCTTGTATGGGAGGAGGCAAAGGACCTGAAAATGTAGTTGCAAAAGGGGTAACCAAGGGGCTTACAGCCCCTTTAGTGAGCATCATTTTTGTTGTGTTCTGAGGCTCAGCACAGACACACAACAGGGAACCCTAACCTTAGGATTGGATTTGTACTAAGTCTCAGTTAGTTGCAGGGAAGGCTGTTGGTTTACCTTGTGGCCCTGATTGAATAATTTCTACTAGACGTGGCTAAAGAGGCGCTGAAGTACTTGGAGACACAAAGACAAAAATGTGAATAGAATTTCAATTTTTATTGGTGAATAAGAAATGGAATATATAGTGGTTTAAAATACCACAAAACAATACCAGGATGGTAGGATCATTTGCCACAAGCATGAGTGGGGCAAGTGAGTTGCGCAGAATCAGGAAACCAAACAATTGAATTTCCCAGTTTGGAAACAGACCCATTTCAAAGGGTAAAAGCAAAAGAGAGCAATTTTTCTTCAAAATAACCATATAAAGGCAAAATCAAAACAGTGTGAATAGTGGCATTCACAACACTGACCCATCTTTTTTATGCAGCTTATCTTTTCTGTCAATATGGGCTCCTTTCTGTTGAATATTTTGGCAAGTATTCCCCCACAAAATAAAACTCTAGCTGTTCCTGACTCAGACTGTCAAGGTATTTTCCATAATTCCAAGCATTGTCTGTCCCAATTGGAACTCCAAAGGAAAAATAAACATAGAAAAAAAGTTAACAGAGTCAACTGATATAAACAAAAATGTTGAAAGAAAGTTGGTGACAGTCATTTCAGTACCAGTTAAAGATTTTTCTGTTAAATTGGAACTAGTTGAGATAAGTTGGCATAATATCTAAGTCACATATTATACTATTATTATACAAAAAGTAGCCCAGAAATTTTGCACTAAATATTTCTTCTATATTTAGATAAAGTATATCTGTGTGTTGGGCCTGGGTCAATCCAACCCCACTAAAAATGTCTAATTTCACTGAGACTCTTACTGTTAGATGACTCTTGTTGTAAAACTTTGGCAAGTTTTGCCTCCAGAGTAGTGATCTTATTGCTATGTTCCTTGTTATCATTTATCCACCTTACCATTATTTTTATTCTTTTCTCTTCACATATCCTGAGTCCCTCAATCTCATGATTTTTCACTGATTTCATTTGTTGAAAGATCTTGTCAAATCCAAGCAGTAGTGTCAGGACTTCAGAATAATATGGTAGGCTTGACCATCATTCCCCTGACTGATTGGCTCCAGACAGCCACTTGCCACAGAGCTGTCAAGCTTAAATGAGTACCAGTTAATCCCATCTATAGCTTTGGGTAATCAGAATATTGATAATTACCCCCAAAGCTTGATTATGATTCACTGCTGGACTTTTCATTAGTTCAAACCTAAGCCATTAAGCTTGATGATTCTTGATTATTATTGCAGCTGCACCTCTGCCAATAAGCCAATTGATTCTTGAATATGATTATAGGACATGCCTCTGCCAAACATTTGCGCCTGGACTCAAATCAGAACACACAATCAATATGGAAGGACATTTATAAGAACAATGCAGAATGTGAAAACCCATTGACAGGGAACTAAATCTTGCATATGCATGAAATGGTAGAAAAGATGCTGCCAAGACCCTGTTACAGTAGGCTGGGGTCTGGTAATTAATTGAAGTCCCATTCCAGACCGGAATGGCTGCCTAACTCTGGGGGCTGAAATAGCAGTATGGGGAACAGATAGGCTGACTAGTCAAGAGTTAGAAGCGTCAGATAAAAATCTGGAAAGAGGGCTTATCCACCCTATAAAAGGTGCTCTCCTTATTGGAGATTAAGCAGAATATTCACCCTTATAGATAGAGAAACTACTTCTCTATCAGCATATCACCACTAGCTGCCAACTAGTAGTCAGAAGTATCCAAGTAAGAGCGCCCCACTATCTACTTGCAGACCTAGTGTATTTTCTCCTGAGGACCAACAGGACATTACCAGGCCTTAGCCTGTATCCTAGTGTCAGGATACCGCATCCCAGTGGGGGTTCCATTGGCCTCAGCTGCCAACTTGCTCTGTTGGGAGGAGGGTAGAGCCCACCATAGGAGTGGTGTTAACTTGATGAGTTAAGATGCTGATTGGCCTATCAAGGCCTGAGGCCCGGTGGAGGGTACCATGGTGTCAACTAACCCATCCAAGGTAATGTAGGCTATGCCTGCATATTGACTGGCTGTGGAAGGAGACAAATCTGGGCTAGGAGGTAGGCGGTCAGGTTTGGGTGTTGGGGGTGCTTCCATATCTTTCTGATAAGCAGGCAAATAGTTGTACTTCTCATAGAATATGTCAGCTGGATGCTTGTACCAGGCGCCTTTGTGAAAGACTGTTTGTGGGGTTCTCTGTTGGGCCAGGAATTCAAAGCAGAGGATGTTCTCCAAGGTAAACTATTTGTATTCTGACTTAAGTGGGTAGTCAGAGAAATGCAGCAGGCCAAATGGTGCTCTGGGCAGACAATAAAATGCAGGCCATCAGACCAAGATTTTCTGTTGGAACAGTAGTAAAGTGGAAAAAAACCAAGACTAAATAAGGAATAAAATGATATGTTTCAATTGAGTTTACATCCTTGCCTGCCAATGTATCTTACAATACACAGGGGGCACTTAATGAGTTGCCCCTTGATGTATCTAACAACATGAACCAATCTGATGGCAATGTTGAACTGCAGGCACTTTCTCCTAATTAGGAGCATTGTCAATTCAACTTACTGATCCCTGCACAAGTTATTCCTTGGCTTCAAACCTTACATGGAACATGCCACTATGCCACCCCCTTGTGGCATTGTGGCTTTCCCATATAGTATATTAATCATAATATTCTACAATAAACAATACCTTATTCTATTCATTCTTGTCCTTTCTATTGGACTATTGTCTTCCCCAATCAAATACTGAACTCTAATTGGTTCAGTTGCAACAGATAGAACCAAGGTTCCATAATCTTATTTATTTCAGAATGGAAATACCATTTTAACAAGACTTTGCAGAGTTTAAATATCATTCAAAATGCTAAGTTTGAAATTAGCCCATCACCTGATAGCTGAGTTGCTCAGTTTCTTCTGGCCCAAGAGTTCTGGGCCCATTCTGGACCTTCTGGACTGTTATTTCTTCCATTGGAATGACCTCCATCTGATAGTCTCAAAGATAACATCTTCATGGCTTCATCATTGCTACTGGTGTTCCTGTCATCCTGGATCAAGAGACCTTCAGAAACTATAAGCCAGGTCAACCTTTGCCTCATGAACTGTACATCTCCTGGAGTAACTTTGGGATCACTACATGGCCAGAGATCACATGGCCAGGTGACCCAGACTTCTAGCCAATCATCTGAATTCCATTTAGATTTTGACTCATCATGCTGAGCAGCAAACCCCTTTTCAGACAGCCCGTCAGCTATGACAGGGGTGACACCATGTTGGTTCAGTACTTCCAGCAATCTAGATTGGTCTGGATTAATCATCAGTCTATGCCGCTCCCCCATACTCTGCAAATTTGTGGCCAGGTAGGCCTGCAAATTTCCCTAATTGATCAGATTTGAATCACTGCCTGCTACAGCTCTTTCAATGGCTAGTCATAAAAAACATGGGCGGACGGCCCAAGGGTCCACAGGATCCCCACAACCATCAGAGTCAGGTCCTGAGTTAAATTCTCCTAATTGATTTTTATCACTTATTTCAGGAGAAATATTATTTATGACACCTAGACCCAATTAGTAGCTAAAGATTGTTGCCATACAATCTTCTATCAATATCCCTATTACAAATGACAAACAATAAAGATCTTCTCCTCAGAACAGAAATCTTGACAAGCAGCTTCAATAAGTCTCAGGCATATATCATATTTCATTGAGCAGGTGTCCCTTCCTTAGCAAAGTATCCAGAGTAAAGCTCTTCAAATATGGTTCTCACTTCTGCTAATGAGTCTTTTTGGTTATGTTTTGGCTATCTTTAGATTATTTCAAGAGTCCTCCAGGGACTTTATGGGAATCTTATTTCTTGACACTGCAGTTTTTACCCCTAACACTATAAGCTTTGCTTTACTGAAAACCAATTTATAAGACATAATAAGCTTTAAAAAAGCATGGGAAGGTGTTGGTTGCCAACTAGATTATTTTATTTAATGTATTTATTTCCATTTATATACCATTTGGGACATATTTGGCTTAAAACTCCTCTGGTCCAGGGATCTCACCTGGATTCCTAACCTGTGACTTATGACATAACAATGTCAACTAACAAGATCTTTTCAAGGGATCTTCACTATTCCTAAACTATAAGAATGTTCCTTGGTAAATTTCAGAATCACCTGATTCTGTCATGGTGGAGTCTCTGCAAAATTCACAAAATGGGGAATAAAATACCAAATCATCAAAGAATTGAAAATTAAAAAGGTGGAAAGTTGAACTTTGCAGACAGAAATCTCCAAGCAGAGGTAGAGGAAAAATGTATCCAAAGAAAACTAGGACAGAACAGAAGAATAAAATTGATTGAGAAATGGTGACTGGACTCTGTAAGTGTACAGGCATGTAAGCAAGAAGAAACTCAATCTTTAGGGGATAATGATCTGCAAACTTTAAAACTTGATATTTGTTTTAATGTTATAGTATTTATTGAACTACTAAAGTAATTCTGGGGAACATGGAGATCAATATGGGGATTGGGATTAGGATTTGGCAATGACATGTCAGGTCTCAATTTATGTCATAAAGCCTTCAGAAGTTACTGAAAATTTTGTTGTGTCATAAATTGATTTTGGCGCCAAAAAGCACTAAAGTATCAGGTTTTGAGGGTTCTAAGCCTTTTTTGACTCATTTGAAAAAATTGGCAAAACCCTTGCATACTTTGCAAAAACCCATTTATTGTCAATGGCTTGGTTTATATCAGCCTGAGTATTTGTGGGTTTTTTTGGAGCTAGCTACTTGGGGGCTTTCTTCAGGGGCAGGCAATCCCAGTTATGATGACATTATTCATGACAGGTAACAGCCAACATGCAACCTCTCCCTCTACAAAGACTAAGCTGCCAGCGGCAGAATATACAAAATTTATTAGGAGAACAAAAGTGCTTAGTGAGCACTAATATTGGAAATCTGCAGACTGTGGTATTTTATTAACCACCAAGCTTATATCCCAAGCCTTCTAACATTAGGAAAGTAAAAGAGAACCTGTGACTTTGACGTAACCTATGTCATGGAATATTTTATTTGCATCAGAAGTAAAAAGTCTGACAGGGCCTGTGGCCTGTAAACAATGTGGCATTTATTACTACTTCTGGATTAAGGTTCATAGCTATAACTCTATATACTGCTATAGGGGTTTATACTGTATTATGAACTATCATCTTTTTCTATACTAATAAATCCTATGAGAGGCTGAAATTATAGAAATAGGACTTGGATCAATTATCAAGCCAGTAAAGAATTATTGGACTTTTATCTTAATGGACTGGCTTTAAGGTGTCCCGCCTGTCCGCACTTTTCTGAGTTAGCTTACAACAATAAGTAGAGACTGAAGTAGCATTAGGGCAACATGGCAGGGGGTCATTCTTTCTGGGGTGGTTTGTGAAGGAAGCTTACTTGACAACTTCCTTGGCTTACTGTGTTTATTCTAGACACATCATACAACTGAATCCCTTAACCAAGTGGAATCTGTTGTCTGCTTGGGAAACTATCCAGGGCTAGCTAGCCAGCAGTTGGCTACTATTTTAAGGAGGTGATTATTCACTTAATCAGAGCTACTCTAATATAATAGGCTCAAGCCTTTTATCTTAGAGTGTTTGTCCTGGCAGCCCAATCCATGGTGGACTCTTCTAGATGTGTTTCAGATGATGGCCCATATGATGGCCCTCCTATTTTAGGATATAATCAAAGTTTAGAATAGTGAATATTATGAGATGTCTATCTGAGGTGGTTATTGATGTGACCTAATTACTTGTGCAATATCTGCATGTTGCATTCATTAATTAAGAATGGTGATTTTGTTAATGCCAGGATGTGATTTGGTCATTGATTCATTGATCCTGCAGCCCCCGCATAGTTCTGTTGAAACCATTCCTAAGAGCGCTTAACTGCTGGCCCATGTTAATTGGTTGAACCTGTTAACTGGTTGATATCCTAAAATACCGACACCCATTTTCTTGTTTTATTTACGTATAAAAAGTACATATATGACACGGCTTATTTTATTTAGCAGTATTTTTAACCCCCCATGTATTTTTAGAGTAGGGATGTTGATCGTTATATGGTAATGCTAAGGGCATTTCAGTAGAGTATACTGTTAAACAGCATCCGAACCCATCACTTTCTATGCCGCCCAGCGCACCAGGCAACCCAACCCAATTCGGATCTGGCGACACATTTTATTGGTCCATAAAATTGTGGGGCAGGGGAGTATCTCCAAGGGCTGATGGGGGTTGTAGATGCTGGGAAGTTGCAGGGAAAGCTCTTTATTGGGTCGGTGGTCAGGGTTAGCGTTTCAGTGGAGGGATATTTCGATACACGGTTCAACCATGGAGTTGTGGCACTGTAGCAAAAATCTAATATCTGCTTCCATACCTGGGCGTCGCTTAATGTCCCTGCCATGGCGGTAGGTAGCCAATAGGTTTGTGCTATCTTTAAAATGCCGAGAAGCTCGGAATAATCCACATGGCCCTGCAGTTGATTGGGCCGGGAAGTTGTGGAAGCAAGGTGGAAAGTTAAGGGATGTTTGGTCGTACAAGGATGATAATAAAGAAATGGAAGTATTTAAAAAATTGATCTTGCGATGCAATGTGAAGTGAGGGGATGGAGAAATCGGAAGGGGATTTCCAGAGTTTGGAAAAGATTTAAAAATGCTGAGCCATGTCTAGTTATAAGTGGAGTTTGGCTGACTAATCAGATCTGGCTAGGGGAGCTAAAATAACTCGGTGGGGACCAAGCAATTATTTGGAAAAGGTTTTAGAAACAATCGAGCCAATAATATTTAGAAGTTCAAAGAATCTTGGATCCCATTGGTGAAGGAAAGCTGTTTGCTATCTGTGGCGGATCGTTGAGGACTCTTGAAATGGCCTGGTTTGCCCTTTGCAATGACGTCAGAGAGTGGCATATTGAAAAGTGCAGAATCAGATGTGATTTTATCAAGATTAAATATTATGAAATCAGATAAGAAATAACTTGCATATATGGTGTGGTAATGATGATGCTTTGTAGTGATGAGAGTGTGTCGTTTGGTAGTTAAGCTGTCCTTGTTGGTTAGCTGTGCTGTATCGGAAGGTAAAGTTTTTTGCAACAACTAATGTTTTAGAATGTAGGGGTGGTTCCGGCCTTCTAATCAAAAGATTACGTAAGAGCTGTGAGAAATTAAAGGGAAACCTTATAATGCAACATAGCCATGACGTAGATTATTTAAAGGGGTATAAGCTTAAAGAGATCACTGGTGAACTTAGCCTTTGCAGTGGAATTTCTTCGCCTTTGAAGACCAACAAACTTGTGGTCCATGTGTGCTCGGAGTTTCTAAGCAATGACTTTTCGCAAATTGCAGCAGAAGAAGTGAATATAAGATGGCATGAAGGTAAAGATGCCATATTTAATTTGGAGCCTTCTGTTTTTATTTTGAGAGCTCCGAGCCCCAAAAATGTTTCTGGGATCAAAGGAACTCGTCTCAAGCATGCTGAATTACACTCTGTCGCGGAGACAGAAATAAGGTTTTACAACGTGGCAAGCCTTGATTACCTATTGTGTGTCGAGTACTGTCCTCTTAGCATCTTCCCAGATTTGAAATATGTGAAGCATATGAAGGTTTTGAATTTAAAAGACGACTTCAACATGAGTCTCTCCCAAGTGGGAAAAATAGAAATCCAAGCCACGTCAGCCAGCCAATCTGTGCATTTCACCAACCTGGAGACTGTTGAAGAGTACATCCAAGTGGACAGTGAACTTGTGTTGTTTTCGGCACCACGATTGGCTTGAGGAAGACTTGTCTTTTTAGAAGAAGTCAAATCACTCAATTTGAACGAGAGCCTTGGATGGAACGGAACAGCGGTATTTAATTTCAAGGAAGCGTGTGACATGTATTTCATGAGATTCGTTAACTTGGGACTTGTTTTCGATTTTAAATACCCCTGCAAACATGATTGCTCTCGACTGGCTACTCCCTTAAAATTCAAATATCAGAAATTCTGCAATCAAATCGGAACCATTGAAATCAATCAACATTCTCCCAAATCCTATACCTTGGATGAAGCAACTGCTCTCATTGGTGATCTAATCATCACCAACTACAACTCCTTCTCTGCTTCAAAGCTCCATAGTCTCACAGGAAATCTCATGATCATCAATTCAAACGCCTTCCATTCTCCACTCGCAGAGATGATAGGAAATATCACTATCTTCAATTCAAACTCTTTCTCTGCTCCCAACCTCAAGATAATCACTGGAAATCTCACCATCCTTGATTCAAACTCCTTCTCTGCTCCCAACCTCAAGACAATCCAAGGAAGTCTAACCACTCGAAACTCCAGCTCTTTAAATGTTCTCAGTCTCAAAGAAATCACTGGGAATCTCACCATCTTTGATTCAAACTCCTTCTCTTCTCCCAACCTAAAGACAATCCAAGAAGATCTAATCATTGCCAACTCCAGCTCCTTTTCAGCTTCTATCCTTGAGGTATCAGGAAGTGTCTCAATCGAAAGTTACGATGATTTTTCTCTTTACAGCCTCAATGAAATCAACGGAAATCTAAAGGTTACGAATTCCACTTGTTCCTCTGCCCGGGCACTGTTCCACCTGAACAAAGTCACCAACATCCATTTTCAACACCAAACCAACAATCTTGAATTCAAATCCCTAAAATATATCAACACACTCCGTATCAGTCAAAGTTCTTTAAAGAGAATCACCGGTATAACCGCAACTAGTATAGGAGATTTGGTTATCAAAGACTGTCCACAGTTAAGCAATATTCCATTTTCAGACTTGGAGATCATCAACAACGTTTATCTCGACAAATTGGGGGTTGAAGATCTTACACATCTTTCCACTATCCTTTACTGCCACCAATAGTGTCACCATCACAAATTTCATTCACGATCGGATATATTTACACCTTCGTAGTGCTGACAAGCTCATCCTCAAAGACAACACCAACCTCGAAACCTTCCACCTGAAAGCCGAGCACTTAAACACGCCCCTCAAAAACAGCAACAACGCTGGTCTTCGTGCGGTCATTTTCAAAAACATGAAAATCACCTACAAGCTTCAAAACAATATCTTTAAAGGTAACTTTATATTCTTATTGTTCTAATTTTTAGTATTTACTGCATCTACAGTAAAAGATATTAACAATAAGGGAGATCTTAATGCTGGTAACTTTATCTTAATTATGATTCCTAATTTTTAAAGCTGACATCCGCCATCCAGACACTGATGTTACACTCGAGAGATCCCGTCCGTCGCTCAACCAAGGGTATGGATCCAAAAGAAAATATACTCAAGGCTTACATTACGTTTGTCCTCCCTTCAGCTGCACTTGCTACAATTGGGGTTATCCTATACCTCAAATAAACAGCAAACTGCAGCACTAATAATAAACCAAAGCGTTTTCAATCAAGGTTTAATCCCACATTACAATGGTTTTAAAGCTGTGGCGCAAAGTGAAATCAACTCAAACGTAAACGGAATAAAAAATCCAATGAATTTAAATTGATTACCAACAGATTTGGGTTCACTTCTATTTCGCTTACATCCGAGTTGATTTTGTTTAGTGCCACAGCTTTGAAAACTACTGTACCTCTCTCTAAAAATTTCTTCTTGCACCTTGAATCCAACCCAATACTAGATTCATCTTGGTTTCCTTTTAAAAGGTTGCATATACGTAACAACTCTAGCATCCATCCCTTCTTCTATAAACCTTTTCCATGCCAAGCAAAGCCTTAAAGCTGTAACTATGCTGGTTTACCAGAGCTACCAGGTTGAAATAGATTAAACAATAATGTACTTTTCACAGCTGTTGATATGGACACATCAAAGCCAGATCAAAGCAAACTGAAGCCATGCAAAAAGAAAAACATTACATTAAACACATATTTTAAGCCAAATTTATAGAAATTCAGGATTTAATCTGTGAATCAAATATACAAAGTCCATATCAGACACAACACACCGTATCTGTTTGGTAAGATTAGGATCTTGATACACAAATTAATCAACTCACATGTATCCACTTTGCTATTACATTTACTATGTTTTGAGACAGATACACAAAGGTTGTGCACTTGAATGCAAAACTCCCACACAAACATCAGAGCAACAGTAAATCTAATTCACAATTCACAAAGTCAGTAAATACATAAGCAAAGTTTAATACTTTCTCAGTGCTAAGCTGTCTAAATAAATACATGTAATATGAAACAAACATTGAATCAAAATATTCTTAATGTCTAGTTTGAGTAAAAAAAGTGCAGAATTAAAAAGGATCCTTCAAAAGTGGCAAAAATAACAAAAATGAGGCCAACTGAATCAAATACAGAAACTTAATACACATGGACAGATGATATAGGAACAGGAGTAATAATTTTTATCCAAAATGGTATAGAAACTACAAAATAAAGTGTAAAAATAGTGATAGTAATTTATATTTTCTTTGATGGAAAACTCCACACAACCCAAACAACAGGAAAGTTCACCTAGCAGAGAGTAAAAAGGCTGCAGGTGCCCAAGAGGGTCTACCAACAGAGCCTTTTATGAAAGGATGATGAAGCAGTCAATAGCAAATCTAGCAATAAAGAGAATGTACAATAATAAACCAGAGCCAGGCTATTTATACTGGAAGAGCAAGGGGCATAATTTCAATGTCCCAAAGCTTACTAGAAAAGAACAAAAGGTTATCACATACAGAACAGTAAAAAAAAAGTTGAGTGAAACTATCTTTTATACCCACCTGAATACCACAAAGATGCACCTATTGAAATTATGTGTAAGGGGTGTGAGGTTTTCTCAATACTAGATATGATCCTTATATAATTGAAGAGGATGTGGAGGAAGAGCCAGAATTCTACCACACTTTAAAGGGAAGAAGGTCACCAAGTATTATATACAGGTGCTAATGCTAATTATCATCCAATAATACACTGCTACCCAGTGCACTCCAAGGGCTGGACACCTTATCCCTAATACAAAGTATCTTATATCCATCAAACTTATGAAACTTTTGGCTGACTACAAGAAAGCCTCAATTATCATCAAATTTTGTCTGAAGTTGGCCAATTAATCAAACCCAAAACTATAGAAAGACCAGGTAAATTAACTGTGGTGATCCACATGAGTGTCACAGCCCATACCAGAGTCTAGCTGGACTCTCGCAGGGGAGGCAGGCTGGGCCTGGAAGGCCATGTACACAATAGGCACAATTCTGACCAGGTAGTTGACTTCAGTAGCTAGGGGACACCAACTTCCAGTGTGGGACATAACCTGGTTGGCCAGCCCCAATACTGTGATATAGACAAACCCCAAATTACTGAAGTCCTGAGAAGGAGGCACATTGGGCAGGGGGGGAGCAGTATGAATCTCCTTCATAGCAGGCAGGATGGTCTCCTTAGCACAACCAGGAGGGAGATCCAGATGATGGGGATGGAAATACTCCAAGTCAAGAGCACAGGGTGGATTGGCTGAGATGGCAGGAGTATAGCCAGGAGGATATGGGTAGGCAAGATTGTATTGTGGATTCCCAAATAGATGCAAAGAGAATAATTAAATTAGAGCAAAAATAAACAATTACTGCAATAAGATAATGATTTCTGGGCATAAAATTGCTTCATTAAGATGTCAACAGTGAGAAGGGCTTCTCCTCCTCACTACTTATACTTACCAGTAATTTTGTGGCCTTTTGTGCCACCAGGTAATTGATGGCATTAAATTCAGTTGAACTTACAATTTTCACTGGAATTCACGTACTTGGGCCAGGGGATGGGTGCTTGTTGGTTGGTATAACATGAACCTTTCTTGAACTTCAGCATGCCAAGGTGTCACAGTTATTTATAGATCCTGCAAGAGATTGAGCACCTGATTGCGCAATCAAACAATTGTGCTCCCAATGTACTATTTCCTGTTAGTTGAGAGGCCAAAATTATTAATGGAATCAAATCCAGGGATAGGAGGCTTGTGTGCCTCTCAAATCCCAGGCCATTTGTTAATTGAAAGGGGGGTTTCTCACTCTGGGAGACAATTGGTGAAGGTTTTCAGGCTGCGGGTAGTTTGACCTCTAAGAAGGCCAGCTGATTTTCCAGGGCATTCTGGGCCCTGACATTATCCCCTACCATAGTTGAGCTTGAAAAGCACAACTCTTTATTCCAAGACTTGTAGTCTTTCATCAGAGTAGCAGCATTCTCCAGGTTGGATTCTGGTTCCCAAGTATTCTCTTCATTTGGGTACCCTTTCCATTTGATAAGGAAATGAGGTTTTTGATATTGGAGTTTATGTTCTAAGATGGCTTCAACATTATGTTCTGTGAAGCTTTCTACTTTGATAGGTGGGGGAGCCGTTATTAATATCTGGTGCAGGAGAGAAGGTCCTTTCTTTTTTGATAACAGTGATAGTGGAATACATAATGAATGTTTCATCCAGGGGTAGTTATAATTGGTATTTTTGAGAGAGGGGGTCTAAACTAACTAAGTTTGGCTCCCATCCTGGAAAAATGAACCACCAGGATGCCACCCAGTGGAGTACTGGGATGGCTGCTTAGAAGGGGGACCAAAGAGAAGATGCGGGGGGATAACTGAGTAAAATCCACATTCAATCCCATCAATATGAGACCAGAGAGCAACCAATGAGACCAGGAAGGAGCATGGGTCAAGGGCTCAGGTACCAGAAGAAGAACAGGATCTTCAATCTCCAGGTAAGGGGGAGGAGGAGGCAACATCCCCTTGACAGCAGGGGTGAGCAAGACGGAATCTGGAGAGTACAGATCTAATTTTTTGCATGTCAAACTCTTGGCCAAAGCCTCTCCTGAAATGAGAAGACTACCTGGGAGGTGTAAGAGACTGGAGGGGCCATCTCCTACAAGACACATAGAGGAGAGAAGTTGGCTCCACAGGTCTGGTGAGGTCAACCAGAGGAGCATCAGAAATGGGGTCAGTAAGAATACTACAAATTTGACCACTGGGAGCATCATTTTTTAGAGCACCAGAAAATTTGGAGTCAGAATGGGTGGTTTCCAAGGTTTGTAATAGTAGTAAATTAATAAACTTGTGTAGCCACAAGGAAAGAAACAAACAGGAGCAAGTCAGAAGGCTTGGGTGGGCTTGTAGACAATTGTGGTGGACTTAAACAGCAAGTATATTAGAATCAGACTTGGAAACAAGCAAAAACAAGGAGAAACAAATATAAAAGTAAGTTTATATATTAATAACTTGAAAATCAGTTTCAAATAGAGCTTTCAAAAGCGTAAGTGTTTATAACAACCACTATATGCCAACACTTCTACTAGAGGTTTTGAAAGGACTGCCAGGTTTGAACATGGCTGGTAAAATGTAAGATTTAATATGAAAAAAAACTAACACTATTAGAAACTTCAAGGAATTCAACCAAGAGTTTGAAATCAAAATTTTAAGCAAAAAGTGTAGCAGAAACTCCAAAATCTTTAATAATTTGAGAATTAACAAGCAGGGTACCAAAAGGTCCCCTAGCTATGTTTAAGGGATGGGTTTGCTAAGTAACCTATCACATGACCAATTGACCAGGATCTGATTGGACAGGGGAGAAATTTTGCTGACCTAGGTCAGGGGAGATAGAGAGTTTCACACCAATTTCCAGAGAGCCATCTGATTGGCTGGAGTTAGCCCCAGGCATTTGGGAGCCATTAGACATTATTGTGAAGTGATTGGTTAAACTAGCCTTCACTGTAACAGACATTGATCCATTAAGCTCAGTGAATAAGAGAGTAATAGTACTCTTGCACTGGATGAAATGTATTCCTACCAATCAACTAAGTTGTTCTTTGAAGTCATATTAACTAATGATCATCCAATTATTGGGGTAATAGTGGGACAAGCCGGCAGAGGGATCTGGCTGTGGAACAGAGGATCCTGGCGCTCTGCAGCTCCTGTTAATCTCCCAACATCTATATAACTCTCTTCTTTATTTATAAATAAAGGATCAATATTTGCTACTAAATTTATTATACACACTAAGTTGAAGAAACCATGCTACTTAGTCTTTGATAATTAAGAGCTGTGATTTGAGTTGAGCGTAATAAACAGCTACACCACCATACTCACAAATACAACAGACTATGAAGAAACCAATGTGGTGCATTTTGATTGGGCAGTCCTAATACTTATCAATAACAGTTGACACCAAGCTAGTAAGCATTCCAAATTAATTAAAGTTTCCTCCATGGATGGAGCAGTAAATGCTGGAGAATAAACAGAGTACGTCAACACAAATATTTTCATCCACAGTGTGGGCTAAATCTTTGAGTGAATTAAGTGGTTTAGCTGGGCTTTGAGTGGTTTTTTGTACAAAAGGGGGAAACAGTCTTATCCAAGGCCAAAGGGGGCAGTGAATTTACAGTATGCTACAGCATCAATATGTTGTAGGATCTTGTAGGGAACTGTTTGTTGGGGGCTCAAGCTAGCACATGGGGCAGTGGTCTTGATGTTTTTGGCGCTGAGGTACACAAGGTCTCCTACTTCAATTGGGGGGGCAGGGATTTGTTTCTTGTCAAAGAACTCCTTGTATACTTGTACTGCTTTTCTAAGGTTCTGGGTACATTCTTCTTGGCACAAGTAGATGTTGCTAGACCAATCTTGTCTTTATGGGGTTTTGGCTTCCTCTGTGGGAGGGGTGTCTCATGTGGGGTTAACTCTGTAGTTGGTCTTGAAGGGGGACATGTTGGTGGAGCTGTGGTCTTGGTTGTTGTACGCAAACTGGGACATTGGTAGGTGTGTTATCCAGTTTTTCTGTTCAGAGTTTATGTAGCATCTTAATTACTGTTTGAGGACCTGGTTTACTCTCTTGGTCTGCCCATTGCTCTGAGAGTGATATGCAGTAGACAACAGTCTCTTTATTCCCAAGACCTTTAGGATTTGGGCCCAAAACTTGGAGGTGAATTGAGGGCCTCTGTCTGAGACCACTTCTTATGGGAGTCTGTGTGTTGAGCAACTTGGGTTATTGCTGGTATTTTCAAAGCTACAGATAGTTGTTAGACTTACCAATGTACTCTACCTAATCCTATGCAAGAGCACTACAGACTACAATAGAATAGAAATTTGAAGATAATTATGTTTATTGAAACTGGAGTACAATCTAGCTAGCAGCTGCAATCTATCCAGGTGTAACTAAGAACTTGTATTAATCTTTTTGGGTGTCTGTATCAATATATATTTCAACAACAAATCTTGTTCTTGTCCTTTTATACAGTTCTCTGTAAGAATAAAGTGGCAAGCAGAACTGTTTAAAGATAAAAGATGAGGATAAATCAAATAAATTATCAGCTGCTTTAAGAGCACCAAGCCAAATTGATAGGAGGGGCTGATTAATTTTGCGCCAAAATTGGTATAGCAGAACATCAACATGAGCACATAAATAAGGAACAGCATTTTGAGGGGTAAATCAGAAAAATATGATGGTTGCAAAGCCAAGTACAGGGTAGGCCACTGCACAGTGAGGAACTCCGTAGCCAACATCAGGAAAGAGGTGATTAAACTATCAACAACTGGGACCAGAAGGCCCAAGTGGTCTAGCATAATGGGTTTTTAGGAAAATTGGGTGATTTTATTTTTCTCAGTGATAATAAGCTATCTAGAAACAAGTTTCTAGAGTGGAATGGGGAAGTCTTAAGGTGCCTCATGATGGGGGTGGTGGGGTTTGTCAACATCTGATTGGTTGTCAAGAATATTTTCAGCAGTGGGAGGTCCTGCATTGGAATTTACGTCAATGACGTCATAATTCAAAAATTCCAGCAACCAGTGGGTTGAGCGCTGCCATCTCTAAATAGTGTATAACATATAATTTTCTTGTCATAATTATTTGGATAGAAATAAGGCAGATCCAGATTTTCCAGGGCTATTTGATCAACCCCAGCTTTGACCCATTTTTTGTCAATAACAGCATTTAAGTTTTCTATTTCTCTCAAGGGTTTAGTGGCGGTTCTTTGCTGGTTTCTGGCTTTGAAAGGGTGTACTATCCCTTCCATTTGATTTTCTACTATAACATTCTCAGTGGCTACCTTTGCAATAGGTCCATCTTTGCTGGCTGTGCCTATCCTGATTGGTTGTCCTTGGCACAGGTAATGCTACTGGCCTTAGCAAGGCGTACATGTTGCTTCAGCTACAGCCTGCACTTGTAAATTCACTGCCACCTCTGGCTTTGGATCACTCAATCTTTCCCCGTCGTACCAAGAAAGGTCCCAAAACGCCCGCCAAACCCCTCCATTTGTTGAATGATTTAGCTCACACAGTTGATGAGAGGTTTGTGCTGGCTTATCCTGTGGAATCCCTGCCTTTGGTTGCTCCTTCCTGGGAAGAAACCCTGGTTAATTTGGACTACCTATTAGCCTGGTGTTGTCTGTTTTTAAAGACTATCAGAGCCACCCAATCAGGTGTTGCCACATTGACGCTTGATAACCCAGTTGACCCCCAAATGTCTGGCATCTCTTCCAGCCAATCAGATTTGATTTCGGAAATTGGAGTAAAACTCTCTAGTCCCCCTGAGCCCATCCAGCAAAGTTTTTTACCTAGCCAATCAGGCTCACCCCCAACTGTCATGTGATCAGTTTTTTGCAATCCATTCCTTTTAACCAAGCAAGGGACTTTCAGTCCCCTGCTTGTCTATTTTCCACTTACATTAAAGTTTGGAGTCACCTGCACCTTAATTTTGAGTTGCCTGAAACCAGTTGTGTCCCTAAAGCTCAAAATATTAGAGTGTAGCCCCTGCCCTAAGCTTACCTTTAGCCAGCCGGTTTCAAACCTGGCTTCTCTTCTGGCTCCTTGTACAAGTGTTCTTTCACTTAGTTGTTGTCTCTTTTGCTCTCAATTTCATAATCAGAGTTTAAAGCTCAAAATTTCAATTGAATTTTCCTTTAATTTCTATTATTATCTTGAATTTTCCTTTAAAAATCATTGTTTTTGAACCTGCTTTTGCTTGCAGTTATAATCCAAGGGCCCCAAGACAACAGCAAGGCTACCCAAACCTGTTCTGCTGTTTTCCCAAGGATTTGCCAAATACTACCCTAGTCGTGCCATTTTTCTCTCCTTTTTCTCCAGAAATTATACCATCCTACCCCAAATTTTGTGCTAGTTCTTTCTATGATACTGCCGGCTCTTAAATTTGTTGTCTTTTCCTTGGCTCCGTTTCTCTTGCTTCTGTGGTCCACCTCCCCTGACCTGTGGGAGAAAATCTCCTCATCAGCCTGTCTGGTAGGTAGCAACCCTGCCAGTCTCTGGGACCTCCCCAGCAGTCTTCTCTTTTCCGGAGAGGCTGTGGTTAAGAGCCTGACGTGTGACAATCTTGACCTGGACATTGTGGAGCTTGCTTTGCCTAGTTCTGAAGAGGTAGTGCCCCCCACACCTCCTCTTCCCTCCATGGTTCAGAAGAATGTGGTACCCCCAGGTCCTCCAAGGTGGCCTCCCCTGCTCCTACTTGCACTCCCTGGTTGCTCACTGGCCTGATTCTAATGGGTTTGAACGCCTACTTCCCCCAGTTGTCCCCAGTGTCCTCCCTGTGGTCCCCTCTCCAAGCGGCCATCCCAGTTGCACACTGGATGGCATCCTGGTGGTTTGTTGCACTGGGATGGGAGCCAAATTTAGTTAGTTTAGCCCCTCTCTCTCACAGCACTCTCCTTGAGCTAGCCTACTGACAGTTATCAATTGGTTGTATCCTTACGCGCCTATTATTGCACTAGGAAACTACACTGTATTTGGTTGATGCTTAGAAATGGTCCCTGTTTTGTCCTCCTAATTGGAAGGTAGAATTCCAGTATTACATTTCCAGGGCTTAAATGGTGATTTTTTTCTGGCTAGTGAGCCTTCTGCTTATTAATGCAATAGTTCAAATTGGGGATTATACACCATATAATAGCAGACTTAATCCAATGTTGACCTGTGGATTATCCGCTGTGTACTACTGACTTGAACCAATAAGGAACCAATTATACACCATGTGATGCTGATCCAAACTCATTATTTCCTAGCCATTTGCACATCACTTGTTTGATATACTCATATAAGCTCTTCAGGCTAGGTGGGAATGAGTTGATACAACATCCAGTAGGATGAAATGAGCAATCTAATTGATGATTTCAAGATTACACACCGTTTAATCAATGATAATCACTATATTGGCTAACAATCATATGGCGTATACTTGGTATATCATTTATAAATAAACTAGTACAGTAGTTTTAAAATCTATGGCAATAAGCAAAAATACTTCAGATTTAAACAAAATGATTTCAGATTTAAACAAAATCCAACTCTCAGGTTAAAATATACACTCTGTTAACAGGGTTTATTGGCGTTAATGGGCAAAATGGGTCAACACAGGAACAAAGGGCTCACATGCAAAGCAAAACCATTCAAAATACAATCCAAAATACATTGATTCACAAACAAAATGGTGTGAGTTAACTTTTAGTGTACATATATTTACTATGTCAATTGGTTATAAAATACACCCAAGCGTGGTGTGTCAAAACTCAATCCAAAAACAGAACACAAGAGCAACTCATTATGTAAACAAAATCCTTCAATCAGTTTGTGCAATGGATTGTAATCATGAATGATACCAAGGAATCTAAAATAAGACACAAGATCTGAAACATAAATTTTAAAAATATTGTGTTGGGTGTTTGAATTTGGCAGTAAAATCTAGGAAAATGGGTGGATTTTTTGAGTATTCTAAAATGGGCGTTGTAAAACCAAAAACAACTAAAGAAGAGATAAAAAATCTATAATTGGGATATTGGGTGGGAAAAACTCTAATTAAATATCCATATTCAGATAAAAGCAAAACTTAAAATTAGGGAGTAACTTAATTGAAATTTATTTAATATTTTATTAAATTTTAAAATGAAAGGAACACAACACCAGAGTACCAATGCACCTGTTGTGTGCATTGGTTGCAGTTTCCCCCACGGGTCAAAAAATAGAGTTAGTGCAACCCAAGTGCCTACTCAAGGAGGAGACAGGAGAGAAGAGTTCCATAGTGACGCTGTACTGACACGGCCGGTTCAGGAGCACAAGCTGCTAGGGTGCAGAGCATCAACCCTTGGGTCCCCAAGCTGACCCAGAAGCCCACCAAGGTCACCACTACAAAGAAAGTTAGAAACAAGGAGGTAGAACTTACTTTGTATGTGTTTGACATTGTGTACCGGCAAGAGTTAGTCCCATCAGCCATGCTGGAGAAGGTGAAGCCTGTACTTGATACTAGCTATAAGACCTACGTTAGTGATGGCAATAAGGAAGAGGACAAGAAGCCTGAGTTCTTCAGAACGGATGAGGGGCAGTTAGTGTTGAAGAAAGTTGCTGTGTTTTACACCAAGGTGCCCATGCCCTGTGTTGTGCCCAATGCCAACAAGTCAGGATCCCCACCGCTAAAAAGCCCGCTTGAGAAGCTCATCCCTGACATTAAATGCATCATCCTGCTTAAGCTAATGTGTGAATTGGGCAATTACAAGGCGGTAGTGGCCCTTGTTGGAGTGGATCCCAAGTACACTTCCAAGACCTTTCACAGACTAATTAACACGGGTCAAATCCTTGCTGCAGAGAAATCCTTGTGCATTTCCACCATGCTCACTAAGGAGCACAAATGGGCAATCCACCAGTGAATCACCCAGTACTGCTATCTTGAACTGGAAAATATACAGGCCATGGTCAAATCTACTTTTGGGGTTGGGGCCTCAATTTCCTTTTACTACCATCTACTCAAATGAATGTGCTTTTCCTGGAAAATGCTTGGGGTATCTCCCTATAATAGAAACAGCCCAACTAACATCAAGACCCGGAAAAACTACGCAGAGGCGTAAACTGCCCTCAAAGCCAAGGGGATGGTCAAATTTTACTATATTGACAAATTGGCATTCACCTTGTCAATGTGCAATGCATATGGCTATGTCCCCAAAGGCTCAAATGACGGGATGGCTTGGTGTGCTGCAGTCTGCGCCATAGCATACTCAATGGTGGCTCATCTTGGTCCAAAGGGGGTTGAGCTTTATCAAATGATATTGGGTTCTCACAACAGCTGTACCTTCTTGTCATTCCTCCAATTGGTCCAGGAGCACCTGAGGCGCACAAGCCCAGGCTTTACCAATGTGATTGTGTTGGACAATGTTGGTCTCCACAAAGTGGCTGACATTCTGAGGAATTCCCAATGAT
>QTSX02003951.1:0-30445 GCA_014839935.2 Entomophthora muscae | reverse complement strand
TACTTTTACAATTGTTGATTCTCCCTCAAAAATCTTTTACAGTTTTATTACCTCTGCTTTTAATTATAATAAGCCCAAGTTTGGTGTAAAAAATAGTGAAGTGACAGCCCTTCAGAAGAATATTTCTAACATGACTTTGGATGATCCTTGAAAAAATCTGAAGGTAGCTAAAACTATCTTGCAGAGTTGCTGAGTTTAAAAATCTTAAAGTGAGTTATTTGAGAGCTATTTTAACTAGGGGAGTACACCAACTCAGGAGTATTGTATTTTCTTTTGGGATGCTTACAACCTATTTTTAGGGATTAATGAGGTTTTTTATTTATAATCTATCATGAAGAGAAAGAGAAAAGACCACAAAAAAAGAGAAAATAATGAAGTGATAATCAAATGATGTGAATGTTATAAGTTTCTAAGTGATTCTAACTTAGGGTTAAATGTCAAGGATGTGCAATTGAAATACAAGGTTTCTAAATCTCATGTACAAGATTTTATTCTGTTCAAAAGTCAATATAAGAGTGAAAATACAGGCATAAAATTCCTAGACCCTTTACAAAAAATAATGAGTTAAAAGGGAAGACATCTTGCTTCAAGCTGAGAGATTCTAATTATAATACAATTTTTGGGTATCCATCTATGACCAATACAAATTAGACCCTGGCCTAAGAGAACTCAGGATTGTTATAAAAGTTAAATCTAACAACACATATTTTATCAAATCCCTAAAACACAAATAATTCTCAAACTGATGCATCATAACTAGCTCCAACTATGCAAGACAATACATTCTTGACAATACTTTTGCCTACCAGTATTCAAGGCCAAACTGGATCAGTACTAAACATGGCTCTAGGATACTATAAAAATCACTCTTGGCCCCACTTTTTAATATCCCAGGAAGGGATGGTGCAACATCTTTGATTAATTCATCTTGGGAGATCATTTTCCCAATAAATGACTCAACTGGCAAGTATAAGGTGGCCCAAAAACTTGGATCCAGATATTACACTAGGATCAACCCCTTGATGACTCAAGAGAACCAGAATTTTCTGAACTACATGACATACATGGTCTACATGTCCATCATGTGGTATGTTAACACTCTGTATAAATAATAAAAAGTGTTTTTGACAGGTATCATTGTGTTTCTGAGTGCCTTCTGGTGAGGTGTCCTCAGGACATCAATTCTAATTTTTGGGAAATAGTGGTATCAATTACTGAACCCCTATTCAATGGCCTAATCAGGCAATTGCACAAGTGCATGATGGCAAATTCACACCTCTTTGATTTAATATAGTATAATGCTTTGTCAGGCTCATTTTGGGCTCTGACACCTGGCCTGATCTGAGAGGATTGGAAATGTTATGATATCACTACTGGTTAATAGACCATGCAAAAACTATCCTTGGGTGGGGGCTTCAAGTGCATGGGTAGGGCTGTGGCAGAGAAAAACATGATGATTGGATTTTTGTTTTTCAGATTTTCCTAAGGGGAATCCGAAATTTAGAAGAAAACAGTTGAAGATGGCTTTTCTCCTCCGGAAGAGCCATGCTTTTATATATAATTTTAATAAAAAAAGTTTTTGAACTTATCAAATTTTGAATTCTTTTACTTCATTATTTTAAAACTTGATAGAAAAATATAATCTTTTATTTCTAAAAAAAACTGTAAAAAATAACCTCTGGTGGATGTGTAAGGCTACAATTTCAAAAAAAAATCATAGCCAGGACAATTTTTCCGGAATCGTAGTCAGATCTATGGTGAATGGCTGCTTTTTTATAAAGCAGCCTTTGTTTCATACCCGCTGCAGCCCTATACATGGGGTTGGAATGTTATGGTGAGCTTAATCACTTTTGGGAAGGAATGGGTTTGTGAATAGGTTGTATTTGAAACCCTTTGATTTTGTCGCTGTAGGGTTTTTTATTTGTTGTGGGGATGAAGCTTTGTTTGATATTTAGAATTATTTTATTTTCTGGTGAGTGGCTTGGATTGGTTTAAGGGGTTTACTGTGGTTGTGCGTTAGTCTATGTTTACAATGTTGGTAGATATGACTGGATGATGGTATGTGGGGATGTAATCATTGATCGGATCGGTCTGATTGGAGAATTGGGTTCTGTTGATATCATTTAAGGAAGTACCGTTCCTCGTTGTGGTTATGACGATTCTGCCTCGTTTGGGCTAGGCATCAAGGATGTCAGCCTACCGATCCCCATA
Organism: Entomophthora muscae; assembly: GCA_014839935.2. NCBI lineage: Eukaryota > Fungi > Entomophthoromycota > Entomophthoromycetes > Entomophthorales > Entomophthoraceae > Entomophthora > Entomophthora muscae. The sequence continues at coordinate 28,234 of QTSX02003951.1, read as the reverse complement.
ACTTACCAATCGTCATCTTGGCAAATCAATAGACCGCATCAATCCTCTCTTAAACCCTACGAATCACACTTCTCGCTACATAACGTTGGATATTATATTGGAGCCCATATGAATATAAAGTATTCGCCGATAAACTTATATATTTCTACTTTAAATCTATTTTTATTGAAAATTTGTATAGTTTCAAACCCAACGTAAGCCCAACACTTAATTACAAATTTGGTTGTGAAAGCATGATGATGACGTTTACTGGGAAGAAATAGCCTCAGTTATATCCAACAAGCATATGTGATAAGATAAGAACTGCTATATAAGCTACACTCAGCAGAAGATAGATCCATGATGAAGCCTAAGCCCAGAGATAACAGTTTCAAGGCCAACTTTATGCGAGCTTCTGCCGCTTTAATAGTCCCGATCCTGATTTTCGGATCCCCGTTATTGTATCTATATATTCTTGTCTCCAGTTGGTATGGCTTTTCGTTTTGTCTGCTGTATGCAGCGTACATTTACTGGGATGAGAGTCACGAGGAGGGCGGCTACTCTTTTGAGTGGTTCCGCAATGGCTCGCTCTTCAAGTGGTATGCAGACTATCACCCTGCCAAGATCGTAAAGGAAGCCGACTTGGATCCCACTCGCAACTACATCTTCGGGTATCACCCCCATGGTCTTCTGGCCATGGGTGCGTATACCAATCTTGCTCTCAACGCTACTGGGTTTGATAGTGTGTTTCCCGGGATTAAAAACCGCGTGTTGGCACTCCGGGCAAGCTTTTACATCCCCTTCAACCGGGAATATTATCTGCGCGGTGGCGTGGCATGCTGCTCCAAGCGTTCGATTAACAACATCTTGCGGATGGGTCCTGGCCATTCCTGTACGTTAGTGGTGGGAGGTGCAGCCGAAGTGCCCTTGGGTGGTCCTGGAAAAGCAACACTCGTTTTGAAAAATAGACTTGGTTTCGTCAAGATGGCTCTGGAGAATGGGTAACTTACTTGATTAAATATGTATTTATAGTTTAGAGCTGATCTAGTGCCAGTATTTGGGTTTGGAGAAAACCATCTCGTCAGTCTAGAGTTGCCAAAGCCTGGTACTTTTTCTCGCAAAATTCAAGATTTTATCAAAAACAACGCCGGCTTTTACTTCCCATACTATCGGGGCAGACTCCCCTTTATAGAAGGATTCGGGCTCATGTTCCGCCAAGTTCCGCTTGTAACAGTGGGTAAGGGTCATACTTTTACAAACGCTAACATTGCAGTGGGCAAACCCATCCATGTAACTAAGGATATCAACCCTTCTATCGAGAAGATAAAGGAGCTACACGACAAGTATGTGAAAGCACTGGTTGATTTGTATGATCGTAACAAGTACACTTACCACCCTGAGTCTTCCTACCCTGTCCCCGATCTCATAATTCAATGAATGCGGCAATAAGCCTGTGTATATCGGGCTGGACGAGATCTAAGAAGCCTGTACACGCATACAACCTATATACATTTTAATAATAAATGGAATATAAAATGTATTAAATACAATTTATCTAAAATATTAATCAGGAGTCTTGATTGGTTAAGCTTAATTTAATGCTTCCTTGATCAATAAATACTTCATCCAAATAAATAAATCAAACAAACTAGTCACAACCTCCCGATGACGTCACCTGACAATTATCCCTTTTTAAGATAAATCATGCAAAACAATAAAATGTCAAATTTTTTAACCAATATGGGCTCAATGGTCTAGTCGTAGGATTCCACCTTCGGGTGGTGGAGGTCCCGGGTTCAAATCCCGGTTGAGCCCTTTTTACATATTCTCTTCTACCGCCACCCCCTGACTGATTCATATTTTTGTCTGAACTTTCCCCAGTTCTAAATGCAACCATATCCAGCCAATATCTTGAATTCCCCATCACACCTTAAGCAACACAATTCCCTGTCCCAGATATTTCCTTTTATAGGCATAGTCTGATATAATGAAATTGATAACACATGGTGCCTTCACATGGGTCAATCTATAGGGAACCAGAAAAAGCCAATTATAAACTTTTCTTTAAGAATTTATAACCCTGTTACACAGCAAGGGGACATCAAATATATATACTAATTTTAGTCCTTTGGATGAACTCTTTTCAGTTAAAGCCTTATTTACAGCTGAATACAACTTTAGAGAAGGCTAATTTATCCCAACTTGACAACACTTTCAGGAAATATCCTCTACATCTGCAGAGAAACAAAAATAGAATATACCATTATCTATATACAAAACAATATATATGATTTATCCTAAATATGTGGTATTTCTAAACAGTTAACCCCAGCTAAGGATGGTACAGCAGGCTTTTAAAATAAACCATCACCTCCATTCATGATATTTTCTTTTGTAATGCATGTCAGTAAGATGCTTCAATATCTTGATTTAATTCTTTTATATAAAAGCCATAGTTTTTATAGTTGTATTCACCAAAAATATTGTCAAAATAGTGGGATTGGCCCCTAAGAAAAGTTCAGCACAAGAGGTCCTTTACCACTCAGACTGACTTCCTCATAACACAAAGCCAAATGCTGAAGCCAGCTAAAATTCTCAAACAAGGCAACAAGACCAAGAGACAATTTATACTTGTTAGACAGCACAAGTTAGCATTTGACTCATTACAAGAATCAAGCCACCCCCTATCCAATCTAATTGTCAGGAACCCATCCACTCAGAAACATACCACCCAAAAGGTGTATGGTTGCGGATAGATTCAACCCTGTGATTAGAGAACCAATTGGAACAGAGACCATCCCCATGTGGAACAATTCTCCAATAAGACAGTATTGACCCAAAAGGGGATTGAATCTTCCCAAAATAAAGTAAGCTCCAAGATAACTTAGAAGGAAAACAGAAGCTAATGGATGAAACAAGGAAGGAGTGGGCGGACTGGCTCCCATGACCTGTGGTTCCTCTGTGATGGGGGAATTCCGTGACAGTGGAGTGGCGGTGTACCATGCGCCCAGTACCACTCAGCATCACGTCTTGTCCAGGTAATTGAGAGGAGGTGAACCAGAATCTGCTCTGGTTCCAAAAGATAGGCTTGCAGTAAGGGACTGGACAAGGAGCAACCAAACCAACCACTTATACCCAAATGGTCCCCATTGGGATGACTTGGGTAGCATCATGGTGTTTGATTTCAGGACTGGAGAGCAGGCAAAAGAATAAATCAACTAGGAAGTAAATTGACTTTATTAACTGAACAAGTAATAATGCTGAAAAGATGGAGCCTTATATCGACTGTTGGTTGATTTCTAATTTGCAGTTTTAAGGGGAAATTGGAGAAATATTGGGGGGGGAATTGGGGAAAGAAACTTGGCAGGGTGAGCTTTGGCTTAAATTAAAAAAGGTTATTTCAAAACATATAGCCAAAGAGCTCTGCTGAAACTTTTCCAACAGCTAGGTGTCATTTACCCCAGCTGTTAGAGAAGCAACAGATTTGAGGGGCTTCTGGTTGTGCAATTGGATGCCAGAAGAAGATAAAAAACTTTTTACTTGATTTCTATAAACTACAGAGCCTGGTTTAATGTTAATATAACCAGGATTCAAAACTGAAGCAAATTCACATGCTCCTAATCCTGTTGCAGCCTCTGATTGGCTGCAGCAGGAATTCTCAAGTGGTGTAACAGATAACTTTGGATCTGATATATTAACTTTGTTTAGTTGTTCAATCAATGAGCAAGAGAGACTGGGTTTGATCCCCGTCTTCACCAGAAAGGTGAACACCAGACTTGATGCAATATCCTCAAAAGGTAATATAGAGCAAATACTACTAAATAATAAACCATTTATAGGAACTGGGGAGTAATCCCAATTAAGAGAAGTATCCCCAGACCCTGCCTCTATCAAGATTTCCTTGTTGTTGTAAGGAAAGGCAGAAAATGCATTCCTGACACTAATTAAACAATTACCACAATCATGTTTTTCTTAAAATAATTCCCCCTAAAACTATTTAAGTGAAGACTTCAATAAATATAATGATCTAGTCCTCAAATATTTTCCTCTTGTAACCTGCCAATACAGAACAGTTATGAAAATATTAACCACCAATTAACTGCTATAATAAAGAAGTAAACTTTAATACAAATATACTCTAATATAAATCACAATTTTTTTTTAGAAAGTTATATGCAGTATTTTTAGCACCAATAAGATAGACAAATAAACCTAAGTTCTTAGAACCTAGAAACTGTCCTAAAAAATATTCAGTGGATCAAAATTTATTTTAAATCAATATCAAATTTCAATTTTTCTAGTGTAGATTCAGAACCTGTCGGGGAAAATGCGGGATTGTCAAATTTTTTGCATGAACTCACCAAATTAATGGAGTAATTTTCATCCCAGAACAGCTTACTTTCTTATATAAAACAATGAAAAATATTCCAATAAATTGGTGAGTTTATGCAAAAGAATTTGCAATCCCGCATTCCCCCCAGCAGGTTCTAATTCTAAAGTATTTTGTTTTGTGCACAGCTTCCATGTTCTCTGAACCTGGCTTTGTTTGTCTATCTTAATATCAAAACTGAAGGACAAATTCCTAGCAAGGTTTTCAGCCAGGAAAAAAAGGCATATAACTTGACTTGACCTGCATAAGACCCAAATTCAGGTAATTCAAGCCAAGTTCACTAGATGAGACATCACATCTAAATAATCTAATATGTAACACAACTCATTTTCTAAGAATAGTAACTCATATAGCAATAATATCTATCTATTTCTTAAAGGCACAGCCAACACTATCTAAGATCTTCTTTTAAAATAAATATGTTTTCTATTCCAATATTATTTTTCTCTTTTCTGTAACTCTACTAAAAAATAGTTATAAAGCTATTAGTATGTACAGTAGTTTTCAAAGCTATGGCACTAAAAAATAACTCAGATGAAAACAAAATCAACTCAGATAAAAACGGAACAGAAGTGAACCCAAATCTACTATTAATCAATACAAATTTATTGTTTTTAATTTTGTTTATATCTGAGTTGATTTTGCTTACAGGTGAGATGTTTTTGCTTAGCACCATAGCTGTGAAAGCTACTATGTTATCTATTTACATCATAGTTGGAAAACCCCTAATACACCTCACATCTGCTGTAAAAAACAATTTTATGAGATCATCTTGTTCTGTATTATCACAGGTTGGATATCCTATATCACAATCAAGGACATATATTAAGAGCACATTGTCTATTGAAAAATGATCATAAATTTCTAAAACTTTAACATTTTATTTATAAAAAGATCTTTATAGATATCAGCACCACCTACCCAGCAAAAAAAGATCTATATCAACCCACTTTATCCAAAATGGCTTTTGACAACCTCTTTATGTACTTTAATCATTGTGTCATGCCCTGCCCCAAAGGGCAGGCTCTTTAAGTTATTTTATATTAATTTTTTTTTGCTTGGTTTAATCTTCTATATTTTTAAATATTGGAATTTTAAATTAAGAGTTGATATTTAAGTATTTTAATTTAATTTACCTTGTTTTTGCGCTATTTGTGTTTGAATTGTTGTTGTTGTCACTCTGTCTTCCTACTATATATTAATATATATTTCTACTTTAAGTTAGAAAAATTTCATTTCTCTTGATCTTTCAAAGCTCCTGCTCACATTGTTGCCACTCTCCAGCTTTTACATTGCTGATCTGCAACTCCTGTTAGGCTTTGCAGTTCTTCTCCTCTAGGTTCTTGTCTAAACTTCTCCAGTTGCTCCTGTCCTTGTCTGCCTTTCTCCTTGCCCATCAAATTACCAACTGAAGAGACTTTAGTATAAATAAAGAGCTTGTGAAGAGTAGGCTTTAAGCCAAAATTCTAAGTGATTTCTACCCTTTAATCTTTATCAAATTTAAACTTGAAATCTTATTTTAGAAATTTATAGATTTTATTAAATTTGTTTTTAAGTTTAGCATTTTCTTTTCTTGAACAAATGGAACTTGTAAAACAACAAGCCTTAGGCTTGTTGTATCCATTGTTTTCCCTTGATGAATCTTTCAATAGTTATATGTACCAATTCACCGATGGACAATATCCAAATATTGACATTCCTTTAGTTACAAATCATTCACTATTGAACACCTTATTCTATCTTCTTTGCTTAGGGTTCTTAAACTTTATCACTCCTTTTGTAACTCAGTATAGGTTTTTAGCAGGATTCTGTAAGATTATTTTTCAGACAGTTCCAACCTTTTTATTCCTTTTAAATCTGAATCCTAATGCCTTAAACACTCTGGTTTATAACCTTGAACCACTATGGACAAGACCTTACACATTGCAATGCATTTAAATAACATATTATATGACAAATGAAGCTTAACAAATTTATCATTCCCAAAGGGTTCACCAAAAAGACAAAATAAAAAAGAAATATCAAATGCTCTCTGTCAAGCCCAAAGCCAGAAACGTAAATTATCAGCAGCCAAGGACAGCCATCATCAGGATGGTAACTATCTCACCAGTCCAGCTCCAGGGCCAGCTCAAATGTTTGATATAGACCAACTAATCAGGCCTATCAAATTTTCAGAAAAGCTTTACCCAGGTCAGAACCACTCAAACCAACAAGGATAACTGGACTGAAAAAGGCCAGAAAGAGAATTAGCTAGACCACCTTCTCCTCAAACTCAGCCTGACCTGCAATATAAAGAGTACTGACACAAGGATGTCACAGCCCATATTGGTTTCTGGATGTTTACCTATTTGAAAAGTTGGTCAGGCCTGAAAGGTCATGTACATGACAGGCTAGCCCCAACACTGTGATGTAGAAAGCCCTCATATTGCTGAAGTTATAGGTAAGAAGGAACTTTTGTGTGAGAGAAACGGTTAGATTCTCCTTGATTGATCAAAGATGTTGGGCTCCTGTGGCTTCAGAGAAATAGCCTAAGAGAGAAAGATCCAGGTGATGAGGGTGAAGAAATTTTTTTCAGGAATGTGGGCAGAAACAACCAGCAGAGGTGGTGGGAGTTCTGATGGTGGCTGGTGAAGCAAGGGAGATTGTTGGTGGGATTTTCTCAGTGGTGCCAATATAACATATAAATTGATACAAACATAATAAATACCTGCAAATTATAGATAATCTTGTTGAATGACTTTTATTACAAAGGTTTTAACAATGATGAAGATCCCCTTTTTATTTTTATACTTACTGGGGGTATATCTAATTTTTGTGCCACAAATAGGTTAGTGGCATTTTTTTCAGTGGCATTATTTTTGTGCTTGAAATACTGTGTGTTTGTGTGAATAAGAGGAAGTAAATCAGTTGCAGCTACAATGTGGTACATTTTCCTCCTTGTTTAACATGATATCATACTAGTTATCAAATCTGGTGACTAAAAAACTTGGCAATTTTGCAAGCGTACAGTTGCTTTCCCAATTAACTATTTTCTGATGGTTTTGATGTAAAAATTTGCCCCTAAGACTAGTTTATGGGTTTTGCGGAATGTGAGCCTCACAAGTTACTAACTATTCAAGGTTGTTGGTAGTTATTTTTTCACCAAAGAGATCATTGTTCAAAGGTTTTTATGTATGTTGGGATGTCATGACTATACATGTAATCCAGGTGTCAGAAAAATCTTGGGCCCTGACAGAGGATGTTAAAAAGTTTATAATGATACAGGTGCTCCAAGATGACTCTATTCTATATATGACTGTCAATCAGCCCAATAAACTTCTTTATTATCTTTTTCACTTTCAAAGCTACACAGAACTCTTCTTTCCAGATTCAGGAGCTGAAAAACCCTCATTAACCAAAAAATTGTTAATAAATTTAAACTGATCACTAACTCTTTTCAGGATAGAAATGTGATTATAGATGTCAGCTAAAAAAGAGAGTAAATACACAAAGTATCCTCTTAATAATTTCTTCTGAGACCCTCACATTAAGAATAAAAAGAATTCATTACCAACGTCCTTAAATATGATATAATGTTTAATAGGGCTTGCTAATATGCAAAAGCCCTCATATGAACCAGGAAACATTAGCCCTAGCCATCTAGATAAAAGGTATCAACTACTAGATATACACAGAAACATTCAAAGAGTGACTAAATAACAACATATTTGTCCAAACTAACAAGCCATAGAAAGAAAAAGCAGATATACAGAAGATTTAATGGAACATATGTAACTATGAGGTGGTTTAATTCAGATAAAAAAAATCCAACACTGACAATGAAGATAGTTCAAGATCATCCCAAAATATTTAAAGAGGCACTTATGAGGCTCTAAGCTCTAAAACAGATACAAAATTACAGTTAACTGAAAGGTGTCTTCCAAAGGAGTAGACTCATTTATTTTATGACCTTAAATAAAGATGGCACCCTAAAAGAATATCTTGGAAATGTCATAAAAATGGACTGAAATGTCATCATAAGTCATCATCTGGGGTGGTTGTCTTCTTTGTTGTCAAGAAGGATGGTATAATAAGACTTTTCACAGATGATCAAGCTCTAAAAAGCTATCATAAAGAACGGTTATAACTTTTCCTCATTGATAATATTTATGCTGTAATTGACAAGCTCTAGTTTTTCCAAGATTGAAATCATCTCTGAGTATAATAAAATCCACATTAATAAAGAAAACATTCAAAAAAGGTTTTTAATACCAAATATGACCCCTAAAGTTGTTTCATTATCAAATTTAGAATGACCAATAATTCATCTACATTCTTAATCTTCATAAACAAGGGTTTTAAAGAACAAACTGATAAGCACATAATAGTGTAACTAAATGATATAGTTATCTAAAAACCCAATGAAGAGCAAAACAGGAAGGACATCAAAACTGTGTTTACTACTCTGAATTAACATAAACTAATAGCCAAACCATTTAAGTTTTAGCTTTGTGAAAGAGCTTACCCTTTCTAAAGCAACTGATTTCTTCAGACATCATCTGATAAGACCCCAAAAATATAAATGCCATTCCAAAGATTCTCACACTTAAAGGTAAGAGAAAACTGTATAAATTTCTTGGAACAATAACATGCAAATACCACATCATTCCACATTCTGGTATGCTAACTTCACCTCTATCAGCTATTGAAGGCCCCAAGGCCAAGTTTTTATGGGCTCAACAGTGAGAATCATGATTCCACCAACTAAAGAAAAAAGTATGCTAACACTTTTACTTCAATATACCAATTGTGGTTAGAAGTACCAGATGAATACTGATGCCTTTGATGCCTTCATTGAAGGGGGTTTTAGGGTTACAACAGATACAGGCAACTTCTTTCTGGTGACTCAAGAGTCACAAAAAATCAGTAATAAAAAATTTCACTATTTTATCAACCATAAAAAGCTCTTATCTATAGTACTCTCTATATCTGAGTGAAGGTGCTAGAAAGAACATAAAAATTTCATATCAACTACCAATCACAAATCTATCATCTATTTTAAGACTCAGGTGAAAATTTCTAGACACAAGCCAGATAAAGGATCTTAGTAAAGCAGTTCAACATAATGATTAAGTACATACCTAGCAAGGGCCTTTTAACAATAGATACACCATTGCAATTTTATATCTGCATCTCACAAAAAAAGCCAGCCTTAACCCAGACCAGCCCCTTCTCATACTATGTATCAAGGGCACAAGTTTTTCATGAATACCACAAACTTTACTTAAAGTCATGTTATTAAGAAAAAGCATATATTTTTAGACTTCAACTGAACCCTACCCCAAAAATATTATATGAAAGCACTGTTTAATATGCCCCTACTCATCAAAAAGTAGACCTGATCTTACGCTACTATCAGGACCCCAGACATGCAAGAGCCAGAAATCTTTTGAATTTATTCAAACATAAAGGGTGATAAGTCAGCCTGTACTGAAAAGTTCAGAAATTACTCAATGTTAAGTATGAAAAATATACACTAAAGCACTACACTTCCTAAGTTGGAGTTACTTATTTTCACTATCAAACTCTTCAAGGTTTGATATCTAGGAATTTTAAGCATCATACCAGGAGAATTCAACAAAAGGAGGTATATTTGCTGCAATAGAATCTAGCATGTTCTGGCCTGTTGCCCAAGGAGTCAAACTCCATATAAGTAATGAGGTAGAATATTTATTGGCAAGAGAATCATCAGCAAGGTTGGTATCCAAGAGCTCCTCATCAATAATGGAGGAAGGAACTAATTGTTGACCAAAGCAATGGCTATCTTTCCAAAAAAGGCATCAAAAACACAATAACTGCACCCTACCCCTATGGCAACTGTGGTAAGGTTGACTCCCTTAAACTTGACTCCCTGGTACTCAACACTTTGTTGAGTACCAGGGAGTCAAGTGCCGCATATGTGAATCTATTAGCATTTTTGGCTTAACCAATTTTAAGCTAATTTTTACTAGTAATTTAGGGGTTTGAAACCAAAAACCAAGGTTAAATTTACTTGAACTCAATTATGTTTAATAAATCAGTTAGCTAAAATACCAATTTAAGAGGCAATTTATAAGTAAATTTACTAATAGAAATGAAAAACCTGTGTTAAACACTCTAAACCAAAAAGTGACCAGTTTGACACTTTTTAAGCCAAATTTTAATTTTATTAATAAATACATATGAACTTATATAAATTTTATTATTTACTATTATATTTTTATTATTAGTGTCCATAGTTGTTTATTAAGCTCTCAAGCACCACTATACTTGATTTAGTGGTATAGACATTAATCAAATACCCCACTTGTTTTACATTATGTCATTCCTGGGTTTTTAGATTAAGTGGTGCCACATAAATTAAGCCCAATTTATTAAGAGATTTCATATGTAATTTATAAAAAACTGAAACTTGAAACTTTCTTTGCTTGACTCTATTCACTTGACACGCAATTGGTTTCAGATTTAACTAATCAAAGGCTCAGAATTAAGGCTAAATCAATGTGACGCACTATGAGCGCCACTCAACACTCACCCACTTGACACTTTAACTTTGGGATTAGTACAGAGAGCTTCTTAACGTTTTAACCAACACTATGGTAAATAATTCACTCCCAGCTCCTCACAGCACATTATTATCACTAATAAACACCTTTCCACTCATTTACTTTTTTAACTTATGTTGTATTTTTTTTAAATTTTTGAGCATACAAAACTGCCTTGCTTTTGGGTTAACTTTTGAACCCGTTTTAAATTTAAGCAAGTTTTATATGTAAAAAACATAGTAAATTTGATGTTTCTGCTTGACTCCGGCATACTCAACAGTGAGAATTCAGCTTTTTCCGGCTGATTGACAATGCCAAACTTGACACTTTACTATGTTTTGAATTTTCAACTCTCAATAAAAAAATTCCACATAATAATTTTTTATTTTTTTTGCTATTATAATCTACTACTTTTTATGCTGCTCTCCATATAATTTTCAAATTTTTTTTTGATTTTCAATTAAACTTTTACATTGATTTAACACTAAGATGTTATGCTGAACCTAACATCTTTGATGCTTCATCATGAATTCACTTATTTTCTATGTTTTAACCTTTATATCTATACTTTGAGTTTCTATTTTGCTTCTATTTACTTTTTTATGTTTTTTTTCTTGATAAATAAAAATTTATTTGCATACTTTAATTTAACTTTTACTTTGCTTTACCTTTGTGTTTATATTGTTCATACTATTTTATTTACAAAACTAAACTTTTCATTAGACAAGATTAAACAAGAACAGCTAACAGCCTAAGCGCCAAGCCTCTAAGGGCTCCAAAGAAACTGCCTCCACTCCCAAGCGTGCTAAGAAGCCTGCAAAGGCAAAGTCTCTAACCCCATCTCCTCCCACTCCATCTCCTCCCACTCCATCTCCTCCCACTCCATCTCCTCCTACTTCATCTCCTCCTACTCCTTCCCCCTCCCCCCTCATCTTCCACATCCCCTCCACCTTCCCCCCCAAAATTCCTCCTCCAATAAATCTGATGGTGATCTTACTAACCACTCTTTTTACCACTCAGAGGCCAACTCCAAGCCCACCAAGGAGCGGCATACCAAGAAGTCAAAGGCTACCAAGGAGCCCACATCTTCTTCTGGTAAGAAAAAGGAGGCATCCAAGAAGGTCTTGAAGAATTCTTCCCCTCCCCCTCCCAATGGCTCTTCCCCTCCTTCCTCATCTGACCCCCAAGATGAGCCGGAGGATTACTCCAAGAAGTTTAAAGCTTATGGTCATGTGGCTTGGGATCCACTGGCCATCCACAATATCTGTAATGTGGATGGAGAGTTTAAAGTTCCCAAGAGCTTCCCCCGTTACTTCCCCATCATGTCTGTAAAGGGTGGTCCTGGTTATGTTGCTGACAACTACATATTCAATTGCAACAACCAAAAGCGGCAGACTAAGAGCAAGCAATTTATCTGTGAAGATAAGACTTGTGGGGCAAGGTTGAACACTGAGGGCTTGGAGCAAGTAACAGCATAGAAGGGGGAGCACACTTGCAAGCCCCCCAATCATCTAATCACTTGGATGCTTAAATAGTACCTTGTTCAGGTCATTCCCACCTCTGCTAACCTCCGCGCTTCTGATCTGGCCATAAAGGCTTTGCAACATCTCAAACCCAACAATCTTAAGTTGGTATCAACACAGGAGCAGTTGTTCAAATTTATCAGTGATAGGCGTATCACTGCCAATCCCCCTCCCCCCAAGGCCTCTGACGTTCTCTCAGATCTCACACTCACTCATGAGCTTAAGCAGCTTCCAAGTGGGGAGCGCTTCCTGCTTCATGACAACGGGCCTGCCACCAAGGACCGTATCATCTGCTAATCAACTCAGCAGAACCTGATGGAGTTGAAAAGGGCGTCAACCTGGCTAGTTGATGGTACCTTCACCACTTGCCCCCAGATGTTCAAGCAGCTCTGGATGGTCCATGCCCAGATTAACATCCAGGTGATTCCACTTGCATTCTTTCTTCTTCCTGGGGCCACTGAGGCCATCTATACCCGCGTGTTCTACATCCTCCTCCAAGAACTTGCCCTCCTTCCTCCTGCTGACAATGAAAAATCCAAGAAGACTCCCCCACACCCGCGCCAACCCACCTGCCTCTGACAAGGACCAGGACATCCTGGACTCTGAGGAAAAGGCAAGGCTAAGAGCTCTTGGGCCTTGCGTATGCATTATGGACTTTGAGCCTTCTCAGTTTAATGCATTTGAGCAGCTTTTCAGCAGGGAGGTGCAGGGGTGCCTCTTTCACTTCTGCCAAGCAGTTGCTTGTAACGTGCAGGCCCACGCTGAGCTTAGTAGGTTGAGCCAGAGGAATACTGTCGTAAAAGTTGCAGTAAAAGGTTGCTAGTTTCTACAAACAGTTAGTCAGTGACCTAATTCTTAATACTATACCTGTTGATGGTATAGTGACAGCCTATGAAGGACAGAAGAATAATAAGGTGTATAGACAAAACTGGTATTTATTTAGATAGTATTGTACTTATATAGTGTGAGGCAGGGGAATTGCCACCAGAGGCAGGGAGGCACAGACAGAAGAACTTTCCAAATGGAGGAGAGTGGGTTGACACAGCTAAAAGTCCTGCACAAGAGAACAACCGCTTTCTCACAGCTTTCCTTAAGGAGATAGATATAAATAACTTTATTGTTCTATTTATAATCCCAGAAGTAAAGCCCATGCCTTGTGCGCGTTTGAAAGGCAAATTGAACACCTTTTTTAGAGGCGTTTTAAACGTCTTTATCACTAGTAGAATCAGGATGCAATAGCGCAACCACACAATTGTTCCATTGCTTAATCCCTAGATGGACGACTTTTTGTCTAATTCATTCAGGATCTGCAACATTTCCCTCCACTGGATTAGACAACAGGTTTAATAATGGCTGGCGTCTCAAGGTGACGGCTATGGTGAACAGTCCCTCTAGAAGAGTCACAAGAAGAGTCTTGAAGAAGGTGCAAGTAATAATTCCAAAGAGGCGCAAGCATATTAGGCCAGTGGAGGTGGTGAAGGCAGCAGAGAAGCAAGTAGTCCTGCATGATGTGGACAGCAGCTATCTGGACTTGGGGGCTCACTTAGATCAGCTACTGGTGCCTCAGCTGGCCTTAGGGGGGACAGACCCATTGTTTGCTGCTCTGTTCCTAGCTTTGAGTGAGCCCAAGGAGGTGAAAGGAACTGGGTTGCAAAGGGGTAACAGTATATATTGGCAGTTCTCTATGCAGGCGGCAGAAGAATACTTGGAGGCTCAGCTGAAGGAATTCCAATTTGGGGGTCAAGGCCTTTTAGTCTTGCAACAGGGGACAGTATCCAACATAGTGAAGGCAGTCATTTGCGCTTGGGCAACACCTGGGGTTACCGACGCTCAACCAGTCAGTTAGAAAACCTTTGACAACTTTGAGCAACCTCTTTGGCGAGCCTTCCAGGAAGTGTTGAATTCATACACAGTGGAGGGGACTGCCCATCTGATGCCAATGGTGATGGCTGACAACCTTGTTCTTTGAGGAATCAACTGCTGTGATACCAAGAGGGAGGAGAACATGGGGGTCTTCCTTGAGTGGGCCTTATCCTTATTCTACGGGGTGGGTGGTCAGGTCCCAGTAGAGTATGTCCTTTGCGAGAGTCTTCTGTGGGACTGTATCTTCTTGGGGGTTGCCTTTCCTGTGGACATTGGGGTCAATTGTGTGTCTCACTTGATGGGGGTTTGTTGCCCAATCCTTGGTCATTGGCTTTGTGGATCTGTAGGCAGCCAGTTGTGTTTCTTGGCTGTCATTCAGGTGGTAGAACAGTTGGTGCAGTACTAGAAGAGTCTTGTCAGTCTCCAATAAACACCTTGTTCTTTTATTCTTATTCCTCATACTTTGGTGCAACACTATTGCAAACAGGACAACAAGCCATGTAATTTTTTAATTAGGCTTTTGTTTTTTTGGGTTATTATCCTCATTGGGGCTTACTCTTTGTCACTAGGAGCAGCACACATATACTGAGTGTGTACTCTAGTGATCAATTGCCCAGAATGGGACTCCTTAAGGGTGTAGGAGTTGGGGCCGGTCTTCTGGATAACTTGAACTGGACCTTGTCAAAGGGAGGCAAGTTTGGATTTGCGGCTGTACCCTCTATTGCTGAAGAAGTAGACTGAGTCTCCTACCAGGTAAGTGGGTAAGGCAGGGCGTTTGAATGCAGCTTGTTCTAGGTCCCGAAACTTATGGTTTAAGTTTACAGTGTAGGCCTCTGATTATAAGCAAATAATAGTTTGAACCAGCTTGTTGAGGTACACCTGTGGGGACACAGCCAGGCTGGGCTTTACCAAAGAATATAGTAAAGGGGGAAGTCCTGGTTGCCAGCTGTAGAGCAGTTGGAAGGGCAGCTTGCCAGTGGCCCAATGGTACCCAATGTTGTATGCAAAGGTGGCCGCAGGAAGGAAGGTATCCCATTCAGTCTCATGTTGGTGACTGAGCTTCTGGAGTATCTGGACCAGGCTCTCATTAGTGCACTCTACCATGCCATTTGTCTGTGGGTGATAAGGAGTGGATAGTGTCCCACAAATTCCCATCAGTTGGTTGAGGCGGGGGATGATAAAACTGGGGAAGTTGGTACCATTGTCTGTCAGCAGAATCTGGGGGCAACCATGTTTGTATATGATATTCTCCAGGATGAATGTGGCTGTCACCAGTGCATATTGGTTGTTAATTGCCTTGGCTTCTACCCATTTAGTCAGATGGTCAACTGCCACAATGATGAACTTGTTGCAACTGTTGGTAGCTGGCAGGGGGCCCACTACGTCAATGGCTACAGTGTGGAAGGCAAACTCAGGGTGTACCAGTCTGTGTTGAAACTTGGCAACCTTAGGCCTCTCAATGGTGCAGTCATGACAGTTGGCTAGCGTATCCACTACGTCAGTGTGAATTCCCTCCAAGAAGCAGTGCTGCTGTAGCAGAGCTAACATCTTCTGTATGACACCATGGCCAGTAGTCTTATGAGCGGCCACCACTGAGTCCATGTGTAGGGATGGGCTTATGTAGGGTAGCCAAGAGTCTCCACAAAGCTCCAGGAGTTTTCCCTTAGAGACCTTGGTATCAACAGCTAACTTCTTGAGAGCCCTCTGTATCTCTACTGGCTCCTCTACCCACAAAGAAGGATCCTCCATAAGCTTGTCATAGAGAATGTCAGACATGGGGGATACTAAGGCAACAGTGGGAAGGCAGGAGAGACAGTCAGCATTCTGGTGGGCTGCCCTGGATCAATGAATAATCTTTTAGTCATAAGCCTGAAGTTTAATGGCCCAACACGCCAGACGTTCTTTGGGGTCCTTGAGGGTCTTCAGCCATTGCAAGGAGGCATGGTCTGTTGCAACCGTGAACCGTACCCCATGAAGATAGACTCTGAACTGTTGGTAGGAGTATATCACAGCCAGACACTCTTGTTTGGTGACAGTGTAGTTCCTCTTGTGAACATTAAGTGTACATGAGCAGTATCCAACAGGGTGTTCAAGTCCGTCAGAGTCCAGTTAGGAGAGAACACCCCCAATTGCCATCAGACTAGCATATGTATGAACCACAAACAGCTTGGCAAATTCAGGGTAGGCCAGCACAGGAGCTGCAGTCAGTTTCCTTTGAGAGCATTGAAGGCCAATTGGCACACTGGGCTCCAGAAGAATTCCTTATCAGCTTGGAGAAGCTGAAAAAGGGGGTCACCCAGGGATGCAAAGTTGGGGATGAAGCAGAGGTAGTACCCAATCATCCCCAGGAAGACCTGCACGTCATGCTTATTGGCCAGGATCTTCATTTTCTCAATGGCTTCCACCTTAAGATGTACAGAGCGGAGTCATCTTGGCTAATGATGAACCCAAGGAACTCAAGGTGCTCCTTGAAGAAGTTGCACTTGCGTGGCTTGAGCTTGAGATTAGCTGCAAGTAACCTCTGGAAGACTTCCTCCAAGTGTTGTAGGAAATCATTAAAGGTTTGGGAGAATACATTAATGTCATCCAGGTAGACCAAGACACTGGTGAGTTTGAGGTTGCCCATCACTGCATCCATAGCCCGTTGAAAGGTAGAAGGGGCATTGGACAGACCTTGAGGCATCCTTGTGGGTTGAAATAGCCCTTGGTCAGTGATGATTGCACATTTTTCTTGATCAGCAGGGGGTAGGTCAATCTGCCAGTACCCACTGATAAGGTCCATGGCGCTGAAGAACTTGGCACCACCCAGTTGATCCAAGGTATTGTCAATACAAGGGAGGAGATATGAATCCTTCTTGGTAACAGCATTCAGTCAACGGTAGTCAATCACCACAAAGTTGCTGCCATTCTTCTTTTTGACATTCAGGAGAGGGGAAGCCCAAGGGCTTTTACTGGGGACCAGTAAGCCAGATCCCAATAGCTTCTGAAGCTCTTTGTTAGCCACAGCATGATTGGCTTGACTGCGCCATATAGGTCTAAAGCAGATAGATGGACTGCCTTGGGTGTCAATATGATGAGCAACATTTGCAGCCTTGCCCAGGTCATAGTCATCCTTGGAAAACACATCTTTATACTGGGCAAAGAGATCCATAGCTTGATCCTTCTGCTCTTCAGAGAGGCCAGATAGAGAGTCACAGCTTATGACCAATAGCACCAGTGGTTGCTCACAGGGTAGACCCAACTCAGAGAAGTCCGCAAAGGGGGCAGTCTACTGTAGGTTGTCATGCTCTTCCAGTTGTATATAAGCCAGAAGTTGGTGTTTGGAGACAACTATAGCTTCACAACTCATGTTGGCCAAGAGTATGAGTACTTTCTTCTCACTTGGCATGAGGATGCCTGGTACAACCCATGGTTCTATTCTGGAGGCATTAGGGGTGCCAAAGATTTCTCCATGAGTGCCAGCTGGTAGAGCCAGCAAGAGGCCTGTATTGTGGATCACCTGGGCGCCAGATGAGATAGTCACATTACAGGAGGCGTAGACTGGGATACCCTTGGCTTCCCCAATGGAGAGAGGTAGCACCTTGACCTTCTTACTACACAGTGTATAAGCAAATGGAAGCTCTCTGTTGGCGTACTCCAGATTGATGTAGTGCAGACGTTGTAAGGGCAGGTCAGACAGGCAATCACCATGATAGAACATGGGTATGGAATGGCCCAGTATTCCAAATGTATGGTCTCCATGGTTAGTAACAGTGCCATACTGAACCATGAAGCTAGTCCCAATAAGAATGTCATAGCTGTTGTTTTCCAGAACTATAGCAGGAGCAGTGACCATTAGCTTCCCAAAGCAAAGAGGGAGAGAAGAGAAGGCTCCTTTTGCTCTAGTGGTCAGTGGCCCAGCAGTACCAAACTCTTCATGGTAGGCCAAGTCTGGTGCCAGCTTAAGCTTCTTAACCAGCCAAGAGGATATAATGTTTCCCGGGGCACCAGTATCCAGTATGTCCCAGACATGAGTCTTGTTCACTACCAGATTGATATAGGTGCAATCCTGGCGGTCCTCTCTGATCTCCACAATCTTTGAGACCTGGTGTATGCTTAGTCCTTTGAACTTCTCCAGGAAGGTAGCCATGGCAGCTCCCACAGCTGGGCTTACTTCCTTGAGGGATTCCAGCAGTGCTGAGACGTTTACTGTGCGGAGCAGCTTGGCCAGCCATTCAGCACTGTCCTCCTCATGAGTGACTTTAACGCCTGGTTTAGCCAGTTGTTCAGCATAGGGTAAGGATACTGTTCTCTGAGCTATTTGGGGGTAAACACCTCAGGGCAAAGTGTAGTATGATGAGTTTGCGTGTTAAAAGTGAGGACTCAATGGAGGAGGTCCTCTTGAACTCTGTCAGACTCCACATCCTCATGTATTGGTTGGGAGTTGAAGTCAATCAGAGAGGGTTCATCCTTAGGATTGGTCCCAGAGGATGGCAAGGCCACAGGCCTCTGATCTGGTTTGTCAGGGGGCAGTGGTAAGGGGGGAGATGAGGGTGTCAAAATTACAAAGGCATCCAAGGATTTCTCCTTGTCCTGGCTGCTTAGTAGTTTTTTGACTGGTCCTCATTGTCCTCCTCAATATCAGCGTCCTTGGAGTAGTCCTCCTCAGTGTCCTCCATGCCTACCTGATGAATCTTTTGGCGTGGGTTCTTACATTCCTGAGAGAAGTGGCCAGCCATACCACATTTGAAGCAAGTACAGGGGCCATTGATGACTTGAGCAGGACCAACCTTGTCAGAAGGCTTGGGCATCTCAACAGCCACACAGGATCTATGCTCAGATTGCTGATGAGGGCGGCCTTCAGGAAGAGGGACTTCAAACTCCTCCTTGTAGGTGCGTAGGAGGCAGATTAGATATGGTACAGTGCAAGTGTTGTAAATGCCTGACTTAAGGGCCAGAGATAGTCACAGTTGACACGTATAGCATTAAGGAGTGCTGACTGCACATCAATAGACTGCACCACACTCATAGACAACAGTGTTTGAGCGTCAAGGTAGAACCTAGAAGTGAAGTCTTCTAGGGTTTCCCCCACCTTTAACTTGGTGTCAGAGAAGTCCATCTTACAACCAAGGAGTGCTTCTTGGCTACCAAATTCTTCTTTCAAGGCTCTGGAGACGTTGGCAAAAGTCCAGCCATTCTCAGGGAGACGTGGAAAGATAATAGTTTGAGTCTCAGCATCCAGACAGTTGATGATTGTGGAGTCCCTCATGGCATTGTCTTTGACATACATGGAGTTCTGGTACAGACGTAAGAACAGGGCCACCTTGCTCTTGCAGTCAAACTTGGGTAGATTGACGGGCTTGAAGTTGTTGGAGCCAGGTTGGAGGGGAGCAGGTGTGATCCTCACTGGAGAGCGGGTGAGATGGCAACAGCTGAGAGTGGAGACAGCAAACCTAGCCTCAGAGGCGCAACAACATTTTTCCTCTTGCTGGGCTTTGCATTCACCTTCTCTATTTTGAGCAGCTCCAGAAGCTTCAGGGGTGGCCAGGACGTCATCCTCAGACTCCAGTACTGGCTCTAATACTTGTACAGCGTTAGGAGCCAACCAAGTGTGGTCCTCATTGCTTTTGTAGCTATGATATAACTCAGGAATAGAGGACCTCAGTGGACTGTGGTGACTCTTGGAGTTGATGTACATAGCCTGTAAGTTTACGGCCATAATCTTACTGTCCATCCTATCCAATTGTCTCTGGAAGGCGTCCAGGAGAAGTCGTTGCTTGTCCAGCTCATCTTGGTAGACCTTGTTCTCCTGACGGGTGATATCCAATTCATCTTCCAGAGAGGTGATGCGCTTTTTGTGAGTGGCAAGCTCAGCTTGGAGCAAGGCTATTACTTCCTTTTCCTTCCTGACTTGGGTCTGGCTGGTGGCTCTGTCATGCAATTGGCAGAGTTTGAGACTATCCTGAAGTTCTGACACAGTGTGGTAGCCATCAAACAGGAAGTCAAGATTGGCACTCTGCTGGACCAATTCCGTCTGCATCTTCTTGTAGTGATCAAAGAGCTCAAGGATGTCTTGACCAAGAAGGGCGCTGGAAGGGAAGTTGTTGGTGGCAGCAGAAGTGGGGGTGAACAAGGGGATGGTGGCAAGGCGGCGGGCTAAGACTTCCACCTCATGATTCAGGCTTCAAACCACGGGGCCAGTCTCCAGCACGTGCTTAGTAACCACACTAATCCAATTGATGTCTACACCCTGATGAGTGAGGGTCTGTACCACATGCACTGGAACTAGCTTAGCTATACCCGCTTTGATGGCATTGACCTAGTAGAACATGATGTTCTGGGCATTGGTGAATTTGGCAAGATACTGATTGACAGTGGTGAAAGTATTGCCAAGCTCAGAGTAAAGGACCTGGAGGAACGTCTGTTGGTTAGATACCAGTATTTCCTGGTCAATCACTAGGCTTTGGATGCGGCCCAGGTGCATTTGGTTGTGGCATACAGCAGGATGGGCAAATTGGTGTAGGTAGTCCTTGATATGTTCAACAGTACAGAGGTCACGGCGGAGCTGGTCAGGGTTGAACTGGGAGAGATTCTGAAAGCAACCCAAGGCATTTTCAGCAGAAGGCTGCTGAATGGCCAGGTGTTCAGAGCAAGAACCATTGTCAGCAGCACCAGCATCCATGGCGTGTATGGCATTACAGATGGTGTCCTTGGAAGGTGAAGAGTTGGCATCCATCTCCAAGGGGGCAGGGCCTTGTAGGAGCAGTGGTTGACCAAAAACAATAGCCTGGGAGCGTTGATGTTCTGGCATGAATTGGCTTAGGTTGGGCAGGCCATAGGGAGCGCCTGCTCTTTCCCCAGCATGGGCATTAGCAGCAGTAAAGGCCAGTGCCTGGTGGTAAGGAGAAGCAGTGGCAGGAGTCTGGGCCAGGGGCATTCCTCCCTCCTCATTGAAAGGACCGCGGGGGTGGGGGCTGTTGGTGTTGTAAGACATGAGCGCCAATGTCGTAAAAGTTGCAGCAAAGGGTTGCTAGTTTCTACAAACAGTTAGTCAGTGACCTAATTCTTAATACTATACCTGTTGATGGTATAGTGACAGCCTATGAAGGACAGAAGAATAATAAGGTGTATAGACAAAACTGGTATTTATTTAGATAGTATTGCACTTATATAGTGTGAGGCAGGGGAATTGCTACCAGAGGCAGGGAGGCAAAGACAGAAGAACTTCCCAAATAAAGGAGAATGGATTGGCACAGCTAAAAGTCCTGCGCAAGAGAACAACCAATTTCTTGCGGCTTTTCTTAAGGAAGTAGATATAAATAACTTTGTCATTCTATTTATAATCCTGGAAGTGAAGCATGTGCCTTGTGCGCGTTCAAAAGGCAAATTGAACACCTGTTTTAGGGGCGTTTTAAACGTCTTTATCACTAGTAGAATCAGGATGCAATTACGCAACCGCACAATTGTTCCATCACTTAATCCCTAGATAGACAACTTTTTTTCTAATCCATTCAGGATCTGCAACAGATACTTTGGACACCGCAGATTTGTGCTGGCACAATTCAGTGCCTTCGCTTTTTTAAAGCCAGAGCACACTGCGCAGGGGTTTGAGGTGCTCTCAAAGGATCCCTACATAGTGAAGCACCCAGAATTCAAGACTTTCTTTGAGTACTTTGAGCCCCAGTGGATTGGGAAGGTTATCACACAGAGGCAAGGCAAGGCCCATGCCAAGGCCAGCTGGAATGTGTACCGGGCAGCAGTGAATGGTGAGCTCAAGACCACCTCAGCTCTAGAGGTGTATCACAAAAACCCCAAGGCCAACTTTGGGCTCCACCCAAAATTCAATAAGTTCTTTTTCCTCCTGCAGCACAAGCAGGAGAAAACCATCTCCAAGCTGCGTGATCTCTCCAACCGCGTCCCCCCACCAAGCCAACCACCTGCTGTACTCTCTTCGCCAAGGCCATCCAGGGTGCGGCCAAGCACAAGTATAAGGCCTCTTAGCTTAAACAGCAGCTTGAGCTTATTGCCACTTCCCTCCTGGAAGGGGCCAAAATGAAACAGGGAAAGAATGATGAGGAATAAACTTGCTTACTTGCTCAGTTATATGATTTTTACTTTTAACTTTTTAACTTTAATTTTTACTTATTATCTTTGATCATTTAGTTTTTAGTTTTAATTGTTAAGTTTTTTTTAGTTTAATTAGATAGCAGTGATTGTTCTATGTATGCATGGTAAATTTGAGATGAATAGCAATAGTTGAAAGTGATTGAAATATCTTAATTTTTGTTAATTTCCAAATAAAACATATGATATTCACAGTTGTGCTTATATGAACTATATCAAATAAATATTAATATTTCTTCATATTTTTCTTAGCTTCTATTGTTGTGTTTGTGTTTAATTTTGTCTCATTGGAATTTTAATTTTTATGGCAATAGAAAATATTTTTATAATAAAGAGTGTAAATTACATAGTAAAATGAGAAATAATTGCTTATTTCTCCTTATTTTATTAATTAAGATACTGTTTATATTGCATTTTTGAGTTTTCTGGAATTACTTTAGTATACCATAGCTGTAAGGCTTAATTTTTATATTAAAAGTTTTCAGTACATCAAGATCTGTTAATTAAAAAAGTGTCAATTTCCAGTTGTCAATCAGGGCAAAAGCTGAATTCTCACTTTACTATAGTGTAAACTACCAGAGAGTTGAGTTTAAGGGAGTCAATTACCAGGGAGTTGATCACCAGGGAGTCAAACTTACCACAGTTGCCCCCTAAAAGTCAGCAGTCAAGTAGAGAAAATAGATGGTTCATTGACCCAAGGTCTTGCCAAAACTAATGGCAGCCACTTCAAAAAGTGGCCTGAGAAGCTCCTAACTTTCAGCCTGATAGGTTTTTGCTCAATTTAACTGGGTCATTGGGAAAACCCCCTTTGAGCTGGTCTGACACGCAGCTTAATTTAGTAAAAGACCTAGCTGGATTTTGTCTAGGGATCCCCTCCAAGATGTTTCTCAAGAAATATCGCAGATCTAAGAGATGATGCAGGGCAAGGAGCTCACAAGGCTAAAAGGATCAAGAAGAATATAATTTAACTCATCATCAAAAATAGTACCAGGGATGATTTAAGAGTGTTAAACCCAGAAATAAGTAAACTTCAACCCAAAAAATAGGGTGTGTAATTATACTCTAGGGAAATGGTAATGATACCTATCTAGTTCAAAGGCTAAGAGAGTGGTACCAAGGCAAATTTATGCAGCATAACCAGATCTTTTTCTTTAAACAAAGGCAAAGAATAGTATAGTGCAGGGCTGCCTGACTTCAAAAACCAGATTTTCAAATACAGTACCTGTGTCCCTAACAACCTCTCTGAAAATGTACTGACTAGCAATGAAGCTGTTTCTCAAAAAAGAGAAGGGTTAAAACTAAAGAGTAAAACTATTAACAAGGTTCTTAGCCAGAAAAGAAGACCCATAACTTGCCTTGAACCAACAAAGACCCAAAGATGAGGTATGCCAAGGCAAGCTTGTCAGTTGAGATATTGCATGTAAATGGTTTCATATACAGAGCGTAAGTCATTTTTCAAGTGTAGCGGCTTATATAGCAGGAACACCTATATATTTGAAAACTACATTCAACTCTATATAACCCCTTCTTCTAAAATAAAGAAGCTATTTATTTCAGTATTATCCTCTCTTTTTTGTAGCTCTATTAAAACAGCATAGTTTTAATGAAGAGGTCATTATATATAATAATCAGGCATCAGGCAATGGTGATCATAATAATAAAATTATATAAGGAATCTATACTAGTATCTTATTGATTGCTTTTGTAATTAGATCTAATGCAAGCAGTTTAGAAAGGACCATGTATCCAGAGTTGCATTGTGTGGCACAGTACCCAGATGCCATAATGAAAAAGTTGATTTCTGACCTGGGTCAAGAAGAGCATGATGTTTTTTCATGAGATCAAGTGTTATAGGGTATAATCTAGTGATATATGACTTTTATAACACCTTCTATTTATATAACTTGACATAATTTTTCTGTTTCAGATGATTGTTGAACTTATAAGTTACTGTGGCATGAGAATTTTTTGGCTTGTGATTTTGTCCAAATTTAAGCAATACTGTTTGGGCTTCACATTTTTTCTAGGACTTTATTGGTGATTACTTGGTGTCTTGGCTTGAGTGCTACAAGAGCTGCAGGTGAATTCAATACAGATAGATATGATTTCTCAGAACATGCTGATGATAATGAAACTGGTTCACTGCTTTGAGTGGCTGCTGCTCTGTTAGCAGTTAAGAAAAGAAAAGTAGCCAAAGATGGTACCTGATAATGTTTAACCTGGGTAGGCCTAATTAGGACAAGAGATATGAACATGAAAGTTTTTTATTTCCCACATAAAAGATTTTTTAAAATGAGGCCTTCATTATATTGGTGTCCCTGCTCATTGACTCTGGCCTGTCCAGTATATTGCTCCTCAAGCATATCAAGATTGCTATTGCTTGTATTGATCATCTTAAAATAAAAATCATCCAGAGATAGGTTTAAAAAGGTTTAACTTACCTGATCTTAGTTTTATTGTAGTTGCAAGTCCCAATTTAGAAAGTCCCTAGAACTGATGTATTCAAGTAAAAAACAGTACAAATTGATAGTTTTTTTCTAAAATGGATAACCAATGATTTCCTGTTAAAATGTTTTTGTTCTATTTATGATGTAGATACTATACACCTTGTGACTTAGATTGTTTCATGTGTAAGAAAATCAGTAGGATGTTGCCCTTGTTTTGGGTACCTGTTGGAGCTTTTCAGTATCACAATTGAATTATTTTAAATCCCAGAACTACCCAATAAATTTCACTTGCTGTAGTGAGTTGTTTTGTTTGCAGTTTGGGATTCATTGTCCTGTGTTTGATTTACTTTAATAGTTCATTTGGCTAGACTAACATTCCCTGTTTGGTCCTTTGCCAATTACTTTCAAATTGTCTGTAACTTGCTCAAGTTGGGCTTTGTTTAAAGTTGAGTTCATTATGTTTACAGATGAAATATTTTATTCATCGTCACAGCTGTGAAGACTGTTGTATCTTTCAAATATGTTTTTTGGATTGAAAAATATATCATCAGAAGATGTAAACCTTATGATAAGCATATTTGCTACTATCTTTAAACTCCACTATTGGGATGGATTTAAACCAGCCTGTAGTTTAAGGGGAATCCTCCTTGAAATTTGTTATCACAGATAGGACTCTTAATTCTTAACTATGGGCTTTAGTTTAGAATTTAAAGGATTTCGGATGTGAAGCAGGTGCCCTATCTGAAACCTGCTATACCCCGAGCTGAGTCAAGCCAAGGTTGCACAGACAGTCACTTTTCTTTGGTTACGCACGGTTTAAAGAGTTTTACCAGGATGGAGGAATGGTATGAATCGCTGATTGATAATGGCATGGTCCCAGACTTTGCCTTGCGGCTCGGGGTCCGCCTGTTATCTCGGGTCCGCCTTTCTTCAATAAGCCAACCCAGCATCGAGAAGGAGCAGGAAACCAAGATGCAGTACATTCAACGTCTTAGGGAATCGGATATTGCTATCCATACAGATAAAGCTAATGAGCAGCACTATGAGGTAGGTTACTATTTGCTTTATTACTTATGCTTTAGGTTCCTACTGGCTTTATCAAAGCCTGCCTTGGAAAGCGCATGAAGTATTCTGCTTGCCTCTATCCTGACGGTATTTCGTTTTTCTATCGTTTACTTAGCTATAGAATCAACAACTCTTGATGAGGCCGAGGAGCTCATGCTTCAGCTTTATTGCGAAAGGGCTCAAGTTGAAGATGGAATGAAGTTGATGGATCTTGGTTGCGGCTGGGGAAGCTTGGGTCTTTACATGGCAGAGGTGAGAAATATGTTATTTGATTGCTAAGGAGTAGAAATATCCTAAATCTAGTGTCACTTCTTTATCTAATTCGCGTACTCAAAAAGAGTATATCGAGTCCATTGCCACGGAAAAGTGCCTGCATAACATCCAGGTTATTACAGGGGATGTAAAAGATTTCGACTTCGAAGTAAAGCCAGAGTTCGACAGAATTTTGTCTATTGAGATGTTTGAACACATGAAGAACTATAGGCATTTGTTTGACAAGGTCTCAAGCTGGCTTAAGCCACAAGGGAAGTTATTCTTGCAGGTTTTTTGCCATCATAATACTCCCTATGACTTTGATACGGAAGAAGGGCATTCTTGGATGGCTCGCTATTTCTTTACTGGTGGTACAATGCCTTCGCTTGATCTTTTCCTTTACTTCCAAGATCAACTTAGCATCGAAAGTCACTGGTATGTCGATGGAAAACATTACGGTAGCCTTTAACCATTCTTCTTGAGATTGACTAATGATTATAGGACGGACAAGTGAAGATTGGCTCAAGACCCTGGATGAAAATCGTGAACTGGCGCTTGAGCACCTCCGAGAAGGCTATGGGGGTGAAGAGGAGGCGAACAAATGGTTTAATCGTTGGCGTCTATTTTATCTTGCTGTTGCTGAAACTTTCAACTATGGCGATGGTCAGATCTGGGGTCTGGGCCACTATTTATTCCAGAAAAAATAGCCACCCGTTTAAGGTACCAGCCCTTTGCTTTGGTTTAATTTTAAAGTCACCTGGATGATATGAATATTGTTTTTATATTTTCAATCCAAGCTTGGATATAAAATTTAAAGCGATCAACTGCCTTAAAATCACATGAATATCTTATAAAATAATGGTAAATTTAATTCCTTATTAAATAATATTACACTAACATATAAGTTAAAACATATTTTCTCCTCAGTAGTGATAGCTGATTTGAGGTAATTCAGCAGTTGTTTGAACCTCTAAATCGATTTCAAACCGAGATGTGTGCTTTGAATAACAGCTCTTAGCCTATACACTCAATTTAACTCTTCTCAAATTTTTGCCAACCCCTGGTTCTTTTCCTCATTTGAAATTCCATCCAGCCTCTTTGATGGATAGGCTCATGCTCTGTTAATTATGTCCAACCAATTCAACACAACTAAAAACTCATTTCCAGATAAATATTCAGCCTCGGAAATTTAAAGAAGAAAACTTTACTTCCTCTATAGATCACTGAATTTAAAATTTAAAACGTCAACTTGGCTTAAAGTAGCTTTATAAAATAGCCTCTCGGAAGCTTTTAAAGCTATTCACTGCAAAAAACAAAAAGCTTGCAGACATCAACGATAGTTTTCAAAAGAAAGATCTTTCCAGAAGCTCTAGAGTATAAAACTTGAAGCTAGATGTAGCAAGTTCCAGGGCTGGATCAAAGCTGGCTGAAAGGTTGAGAAGGTATCGCAACAACCCAGAATTCGGTACACATGCAGAGATGTGATCCTTTAGGATCAACAAGCCAACCACAACCCAACCAGCATCCTCCTCTAATACAGGCCTGTGGTTAACTTAGTACCGTAACTGTGCTGCATTCCCAGAGTTACAAGGGGGAAATGGTCGGGGCCTAGATCATATCTTTATTGGAATGCGTGCAACTATATAGCATTTGTAAATCATTGAAAGGGACACGATTGAGGCATCACTCAAACAGATCGAGCAGGGGTGTGGCTTGATCCTGTTAACATGCCAAGCGCTGAATCGAGTTGCCCACCAGGTTGAGGTTGCCAGTGGTTCTTGTTGCCGTATTTGGGAATCCGAGCTGACTTCCACATTTGGCTTCAAGTTGTGGGAAGTCAGTCTGAGTGGCACAGGGTCTCTTGTGCGGAACTTTGCGGGGGTTGACCCCGCTGTTTTGACAACCCCCTCTGGCCCAGGGTCAGCTTCCTCTGCTGGAAGGTTGTCTGAGGTGTGGGCTCCATATTCCACCAATTGGATCATTATTTGTTAGATTAAGCCAAGGCGCCAGCTTAAGCATTTCAAAGCCTTTTAACTTCTTTGCTATGAT
>QTSX02003950.1:0-30677 GCA_014839935.2 Entomophthora muscae | reverse complement strand
AAGATTATTTACTCTCATTTGCAATTATTCTGACCTTATGCAATAGTTACCAGAGTCCATGATTGTCTCCCGCCCGTAACTGGTTCCTGTCTGCTATAGTCTCCGTGGTTTGGGGCCTGACCTGGTCCACCTTGCCAAATGCCTTTGTGGCAATGTGGAGCACAGGCCCCATTTTTCACAGAGACTGGCTCAAAAAGGAGCACACACTTAAATAAAATTAATTTTCTAGAGTTTTTTTTGCTTTTCTGTTTTAATAGAATTTTTATTGCTTTTTATTAGTATGAGTTTTCAAGTGAAAGTAACACTTAATGAAATAAGCCTGTTGAAACTAGGAGATATCTTTGTTTGCAAATTGACACACCAACTTGTGGTCAATCTTGTTACGGTAGAAAATCAAATGAAAGGAATATTGCGCCCACGTAAAAACCTAAATCAGCAAAGAACCGCAGCCAAACCCCTAAAAGAAATTGATGATTTAAATGCTGTCATAGAGAAAAAATGGGTCAAAGCTGGGGTCGCCCAAATAGCCCTCAAAAATCTGGACCTGCCTTATTTTTCCCCAAATAATTATGACAAGAAAATTACGTGTTATACGCTATTTGGGGATGGCAGCGCTCAACCCGCTGGTCGCCAAATTTTTTTGAATTATGACGTCATTGACTTGAATTCCAACGCAGGACCACCAACTGCTTAAAATATTCTTGCCAGCCAATCAGAAGCCACGGAATTCCCTCCTGCCCCATCCTGAACTCCCTTAAGACTTTCCCATTTCCCCTCTAGAAACTTGTTTCTAGATAGCTTAATTTCACTGAAATAAAAGAAAGTTTCAAAAAAATGTTGGCTCATTTGGGGCTGTTTGCCCCTGTCCTTGACAGATTAGTGTATATTTTCTTCAAGGCTGCCATTGATACCATGACTGCACCTTGGCCCGCCCTTTACATGCTGACGCCCTCAGATTCTCTCTCTAATTTACCCCTGCAACTCATTTGCATTTTGATAATTTTGACCTCCATCTTCTGCTACACGGCTACTGGTGCCAAGATGATTAAACCGTCCTCCCGAGTTGGTCTTCTGTTGCTCAAGCAACTCACAATTTGTTTGCTGTATCCTCATTGTTTGTCCTTGAATTGTGCAGCTCACCACTTCACTCTAACAAATCTAGCAGTAGAGAACCCAGTGGTCTGGTGCTAGATTGACCACAATTTGGCGTGCCAATTTGCAAACAAAGGCATCTCCTATTTTCAATAGGCTCATTTCATTAAGTTAAACTGGGTGCAATAACTGAGGCGTGTTTGGTCTGATCCAAGCACAAAGACACCACATGTACACCCATTCTGATCAGATCTGTTGTTGGGATGTGTTCATTTGTTGGTTTAAAAATAAAATAAAATAAAATTAAAACAATTTATCTATATAATTTATTTATTTTAATTTTTATCTCTCCATATATAGTATCATGAAAGCTAGTAGTCACTACTGTTTATTTCAAATTAGATTTTTAGATTTCAATATTAATTATTTTTGGCTGTAAATGTGCACTATTGATCATGAGTTTTGATATATTTGATATTTTTATTGATTCTAATCCCAAAACAGACACTCAGAATATTTATTTCCTTTTTGTATTCTAGATTGCATTATTAATTAAGACAAGTTGGTAACAGTATTATAGATTCATGTATGCATTTTGATATTTGATATTTACATTGTCAGTTTTAGTTGCTATTGAGGCTCATTGTTGGATCAAATTTGCAACTTTTGTGACTGAGTGTCATGCGTTCACCAAAAACATAGTAACCATAGTAGATGTATTTTTTGACTGAAACTCATGTGTTATAGTGTTTGGTACATTTGTTGTTGAATTGTTAAGCATTTGTCCCCAGTTTGAATAGGTTGTTGTATGATTGGACATTTTTGTCAAATAGCGCTCATTTTCCATGAAATTATCTTCTATTTATATCTATCAAGTTGAAATTTGTTTTATGACTGAGTTCATGAGCTCTAAACTGACTAATATATGTTTATCTCAAAAGTTTTTAAAACTACTGTACACTAATACTTCTCCTAGGAGTTTTAAGAAGACTGCCAGTTTGAGCAAGGCCAAGGGAAGTTAAGAATTGTTAAGAAGATAACTAACACTTTAAAGTTTACTAGGAAACTCAAAACAAGAGTTCAGACTGAATAAGATAGAAGGTATAGCAAAAAGATCCAAACTTTAATGTAGTAAAAGAATCAACAAGCAGGGGACTTAAAGTCCCCTTGCTGAGTAAAAAGGGGAGTGTTGCAAATTGATGGGTCACATGACCACTTGGCCTATATTCAATTGACCAGAGGAAAAGTTTTTCTGACCCAAGTCAGGGGTCTGGAAGGTTTCAATCTAATTTCTGGGGTATCATCTGATTGGCTGGAGTTGGTTTTAAACATTTGTGAAGCATTTGACTTTATGGATTTCAATGTGGGATCACTTGATTGGCTATCTCCAATTTTTTCAAAAGCGGTCGGCACCATGCCAATAAATAGTCTAAATTAACCAGTGTTTCTTCCCAGTGGGGAGCAACAAAGGCTAGATGATCTGCAGGGTAAGATAATAAAAATCTTTTGCCTACAGTGTGCACCTAATCCCCTAAAGGATTGAGTGGCTTGGATGGCATTTTGGAGCTCTTCTTAGTGTGGTGAGGAAAAATAATGTGATTCAAAGCCAAAGGGGGCAGTGAAATTACAGATGGTGGTGGCAGTGTGGTTAGTGGTTGCCAAAGCTACAGACCAGCATGTGAAGTATTCAATGGTGGTAATGATGTACTTTGTATCCAACTTATCCTCAGGTAGAGGTCCTTCAATGTCACGGCCCATTGCTCAAAGGGTTCCATGGCCTTGATGGGCAACAATGACTTTGACGGGACAGGTTTGTACATGTTCATCTCACATAGAACACATGTCTCAAAGAGATACATAATATCCTGACATATAAGTGGCCACCAGACCTTGTATTTAATAATTTCAAACAGGCTGTGTACTTGAACGTGCCCTAGAGTGCAGTGATAGTGCAGTATGGTATATTCTTGCATCATGGTGGGAATATAGGGCTTTTTTCTCCTGTTTTTGCCCAGCAGCAGACATTTCCAGCATCTGTTGTGAACTGCACTCATTTTATTTTACTTTTGAGATGGTTGCTGAGTTGAGGCCCTTGTATCAAGTAGTATCAGGATGGAGGTAAAATATGGGCCAGTCAGGGTCTATCTTGTTGTCTTTGTGATTGAAACTATATATAGTCTTGAGAGCTTGTCAGCTGTAACCAGCTCCTTTTAAGGCTTATACTCTAAGAAAAGTTGGTAAGAGGACAAGCGTTCAACCCATCTTTCTTGGCGCCGGGTTGAATGTGACTGCGTGTTGAAGTACTGGAGGGACTTATGGTCTGTGAGAACCCAGGATGGGAAGGTAGCACCTTCTAAGTAGCAAAACCATTACTCAAAAAATGAACAATTGTGGCTAGCTCCTTATTGTTTATGGGATAGTGTTGTTCAGTGTTGTTGAATCTTTTGGAATTTTAGGCTACTGGAAGAAAGACACCTTTAAAAGTTTATGCTCACAGTACACCCCTTATGGCCTTGTCTGAGGTTTTTTCTTCAAGTTCATACTGACAGTTTCTGTTGGGAAACTGGAGGACCAGTGTCATTGTGAGTTTTTTTTTGAGTTTTTTGAAGAGCTGACCCCACACTGGGGTCCATTGGAACTATTGTATAGTGTTGAGTAATCCAGTAAGGAGAGCAATTAGTTCCCCACAGTTAGGGATAAACTTGCATACATACTGTCAGAAACATTAATTTAATGTTTCTTGACAACCCTAAAGTCAGTAACATAGGTTCAGGTCCCTCTCCTCCTTTTGAGATTACTACTACTCCTAAAAAGGAAATATTAGTTAGTAGTATATGCTCCAAATTACCTGGAAATGTTGAAATTCATTAATTGTGCTATCCCCTATTAAAGGGAACAGGAATCAGACTTGGGACCCCTCCAGACAGCAACCATCATCTAAAGACAATTATTAATAATAAATATTTGAACCAGCTGTTACTTTTGACTATCTGAAGCCAACCAGATGCTGTGAATTCAACTCTAGATGAAAAATTGATTGTTAAGGCTGTTAATCCAGGTATGAACTAGCCAAGCTCTGTAATGAATGTTTCTGTTGCTTCTGGAGTTGTCTATGGCCCCAGATTAGTGTGGGGCCAGTGGTAAATAATCCCCAAGCTGTGATCACAGCACTTAGGGATATATCAGGGGCCACATGGAGTTAAATATTTTTAAAATAATGTTATTTTAAAATAACTGTTGCTTCTTTCTTGGGGACCCACTTTCAAACTCCTCAAGCTACTCACATTTCCCCTTATCCAACAGCAATTTCTACTCATCAGTTGCTATATAAGCCTTGTCATAAAATATGGCAGTGGTTGCTTAATTCTTTGGCTGTTATAGTGACAGTCTGGTGCAGACAGAAGAATAAAATATATAAAGACAAAATTGGTATTTTATTTGATAGTGGTACATTAATATAGTATGGGGCAGTGGAATTGCCACCAGAGGGAAGGAGGCACTGACCAAAGGACTTGCCAAAATGAGGAGAGGGAAAGGCACACCAAAAAGAACCACAAAAGAAAACAAATGGTTTCATGTGCCTTGCTTAATGAAGGCAAGTGTCACTAATTGTGTCATACCATTATTAACCTTGGAAGTAATTCCCACGCTTGATGCGTAATCCCAATAAGCTTCAAATACGCATTTTTAGGCGTTTAAAATATATTTAACCTGTGTAGATTCATGTTGCAATAGAACAATTTCACAATTGCGCAAGAGTTCCATTGTTCTGGATTCTAAGTGGGCATCTGGAATGTACAATTCATTAAGATCTGTGACATTTCCCTCCACTGGATTAGACAACAGTGTTAAAAGGCTTGTAGTCTCAAGAGGATGGACATGGTAAACAGTCATCCAAGAAGAGTTCCAAGATAGGCCTTGAATAAGGTGCAAGTAGTAATCCCCAAGAGGCGCAAGCATATCAGGCCAGTAGAGGTGGAGAAGGCAACAGAAAAGCATGTAGTCCTTTATGATGTGGATGGCAGCTATCTAGACTTGGGGGTTCAACTAGATCAGCTGCAGGTTCCTCACTTGGTCTTATTGGGAACAGACCCATTATTTGCTGTGCTGTTCCTAGCCTTGAGTAGGCCAGAGAGGTGACAGGGACTGGGCTGAAAAGGGGCAATAGTGTCCATTGGCAGTTCTCCATGCGGGCTGCAGAAGACTACTTGGGCGCTCAGCTGAAGGGATTAAACTTCAATGGCTGGGTGCTCTCAGCCTTGCAGCAGGGAACTGTATCCAACATTGTGAAGTCAATTCTTTGCGCTTGGGCAACACCTGAGGTTACAGAGGCCCAACCAGTTAGTTGAAAAACCTCTGATAACTTTGAACAGCATCTTCAGCAAGCCTTCCAGGAAGTGTTGAAGTTGTACACATTGAAGGGTACTGCTCATCTGGTGCCAATGATGATGGCTGGTAACCTTTTCCTTTGTAGGACCAATCATTTCAACTCCAATCAGGAGGAGAAAAGGGGGGGTCTTCCTTGAGTGGGCCTTGTTGGTGTTCTATGGGGTGGGTGGTCAGGTCCCAGTAAAATATGCCCTTTGCAAGAGTCTCCTGTGGGACTGTATCTTCTTGGGGGTCACCTTTCTGTGGACATTGGGATCAATTGTGTCTCTTGTTTGATGGGGGTTCATTAACCAATCCTTGTTCATTGTCTTTGCAGATCTGTAGGCAACCAGCTGTATTTCCTGGCTTTCATTCAGATGATAGAACAGTTAGTGCAGTATTGGAAGAGTCTTGTCAGTCTTCAATAAACACCTTGTTCTTTCATTCTTATTCCTCATACTTTGGTGCATCACTATTGCAAACAGTACAACAACCCATGGAATTTTTAATTAGGCTTTTTTTGGGTTGTTGTCCTCATTGGGGCTTACTCTTGGTCACTAGGAGCAGCACACATATACTGAGTGTACTCTAGTGATTGATTGCCCAGAATGGGGCTCCTTAAGGGTGTAGGAGTTGGGGCCAGTCTTCTGGATAACTTGAACTGGGCCTTGCCAAAGGGAGGCAAGTTTGGATTCATGGCTGTACCCTCTATATTCTGAATAATTATACTGAGTCTCCTACCATGTAAGTGGGTAGGTCAGGGCGTTTGGATGCAGCTTGTTCTAGGTCCTGCAACTTATGGCTTATTTTTACAATGTAGGCTTCTGATTGCAAGCAGATAAGGGTTTGAACAAGATTGTTAAGGTATGCCTCTGGGAACACAACCAGACTGGGATTTACCAGGGAATATAGTAAAGGGGGAAGTTCTGGTTGCTAACCATAGAGCAGTTGGAAGGGTGGATTGCCAGTGGCACAATGGTATCCAATGTTGTATGCAAAGGTGGCCACAGGAAGGAAGGTATCCCATTCAGTCTCATGTTGGTGACTGAGCTTCTGGAGTATCTGGACCAGGCCTCCATTAGTGCGCTCTACCATGATATTTTTCTGTGGGTGATAAGGGGTGTATAGTTTCCCACGGATTTACATCAGCTGGCTGAGGCAGGGGATGATATGACTGGTGAAATTAGTACCATTGCCAGTCAGCAGAATCTGGGGGCAACCATGTTTGTATATGATGTTCTCCAGGATGGACGTGGCTGTCACCAGTGCAGACTGGTTGGGAATTGCCTTGGCCTCTACCCATCTAGTCAGATGGTCAACAGCCAGTATGATAAACTTTTTGTGACTGTTGATAACTGGCAAGGGACTCACTACGTCAATGGCCACTGTGTGAAAGGCAAAACCAGGACGCACAAGTCTGTGTTGGAACTTGGCAACCTTAGGTCTCTTGGTGTTGCAGTCATGACAGGTGGCTAGCGTCTCTACTACATCAGTTTTGCATTCCTTCCGAGAACCAATACTGTTGTAGCAGGGCTAACGTCTTCTGTATACCACCATGAACAGTAGTCTTGTGAGCGGCTAACACCAAGTCCATGTGTAGGGATGGGCATATGTAAGGTAGCCAAAAGTCTCCCCAAAGCTTCAGGAGTTGTCCCTTAAAGACCTTGGTGTCAAGAGCTAACTTCTTGAGAGTCCTCTGTATCTCTACTGGATCCTCCCCCCACAAGGAAGGATCCTTCATAAGCTTGTCATAGAGAATATCAGCCATGAGAGATACTAAGGCAACAGTAGGAAGACAGGAGAGACAGTCAGCATTCTGGTGGGCTGCTCCAGCTTGATGAATGATTTTTTAAAATTAGGTACAGAGTTTAATGGCCCAATGCGCCAGATGCCCTTCAGGATCCTTGAGGGTCTTCAGCCATTGCAGGGAGGCATGGTTTGTTACAACTTTGAAGTGTACCCCATGGAGATACACTCTGAACTGTTGGTAGGAGTATACTACAGTCAGACACTTGCATTCAGTGACAGTGTAATTTCTCTTGTGAACATTGAGTGTGCGCAAGCAGTATCCCACATGGTGTTTGAGTCCCTCAGAGTTCAGCTTGGAGAGGACATCCCCAATAGCAGTCAGGATAGCATATGTATGAACCACAAACAGCTTGGCAAAGTCAGGGTAAGCTAGTACAGGGGCTTCAGTCAGTGTTTCCTTGAGAGCTATGAAGGAAGATTGGCACACTAGACTCCAGAAGAATTCCTTATAATCATGGAGGAGTTGAAAGAAAGGGTCACCCAGGGAGGCAAAATTAGGGACAAATTGGCGGTAGTACCCAGTCATTCCCAAGAAGACCAACACATCCTGCTTATTGGCTGGGCTCTGCATTTTTCAATGGCTTCCACCTTCAGTGGTACAGGCTGGAGTCTATCTTGATTAATGATGAGCCCCAAGAACTCCAGATGTTCCTTGAAGAAATTGCATTTGCGTGGCTTGAGCTAAAGGTTAGCTGCAAGTAACCTCTGGAAGACTTCCTCTAAGTGTTGCAAGTGATCTTAAAGGTTCAAGAGAACACATTAATGTCATTCAGATAGACTAGGACACTGGGGAGTTTGAGATCACCCATCACTGTATCCATAGCCCAATGGAAGGTAGCTGGGGTGTTAAACAGACCCTGGGGTATCCTTGTGGGTTGGAATAGCCCTTGGTCAGTGATAATTGCACATTTCTCTTGGTTGGCAGGGGGTAGATTAATCTGCCAGTACCCAGTGATAAGATCCATAGCGCTGAAGAACTTGGCACCACCCAGTTGGTCCAAGGTATTGTAAATACAAGGGAGGGGATATGAATCCTTCTTGGTAACAGCATTCAGCTGATGGTAGTCAATCACCACACGGTTGCTGCCATCCTTCTTTTTGACAATCAGGAGAGGGGAAGCCCAAGGGCTTTTACTGGGGACCAGTAAGCCAGATCCCAATAGTTTCTGGAGCTCCTTGTTGGCTACAACATAATTGGCTTGACTACACTGTATAGGCCTGGACCAGATGGATGGACTTCCTTGGGTACCAATATGATGGGCAACATCTACAGCCTTGTCCAGGTCATAATCATCCTTGGCAAACACATCCTTATACTGAGCAAAGAGATCCATGGCTTGATCCTTTTGCTCTTCATAGAGGCCAGACAGGGATTCACAACTTATGACCAATAGCACCAGTGGTTGTTCACAGGGTAGACCCAACTCAGAGAAGTCCACAAAGGGGGCAGTCTCCTGCAGATTGTCATGCTCTTCTAGCCGTATATAAGCCAGAAACTGGTGTTTATAGACAATCATTGCTTGTTGACTCATGTTGGCTAAGAGTATGAGAAATTTTTTCTCACTTGGCATGAGGATGCCCGGTGCAACCCAGGGTTCTTGTATGGAGGCATTAGGGATGCCAAATATTTCTTCATGAGTGCCGGCCGCTAGAGCCAGCAAGAGTCCTGTATTATGAATCACCTGAGATCCAGGTGGAATAGTCACATTACAGGAGGCATAGACTGGGATCCCCTTGGCTTCCCCAAATTAGAGAGGTAACACCTTAGCCTTCTTACTCTTCAGGGTGTAAGCTACAGGCATCTCTCTGTTAGTGTACTCCAAGTTAATGCAGTGAAGGTAGCATAGGGGTAAATTAGAAGGCCAGGCACTGTGGTAGAACATGGGGATAGATTGATCCAAGATCCCAAATGTATGGTTGCCATGATTGATCACTGTGCCATATTAGACCATAAAGCTAGTTCTCATCTGGATGTTGTAGCTATTATTTTCCAGGAAAATGGCTGTGGCAGTTATCATCAGCTTGCCAAAGTGGAGGGGAAGGGAATAGTATGCCCCCTTGGCTCTAGTAGTCTGTGGCCCAGCTGTACCAAATTCCTCATGGTAAACCAATTCAGGGCTAATTTCAGATTTTTGATCAGGCAAGAAGAGATGATGTTGCTAGGGGACCCTGTAAATTCACTGCCCCCTTTGGCCTTGGATAGGAATGTTTCCCCCATTGTACAAAGAAATCCGCTCAAAGTCTAGCTAAACCACTCAACTTGCTCAAAGATTTAGCCCACACTGTGGATGAAAGATTTGTATTGGCATACCCTGTGGATTCTCCAGCTTCCCTTGTTCCTCCCTTGGAAGAAACCCTGATGAATTTGGACTATTTGCTGGCCTGGTGTTGACCATTATTGAAGAGCATTAGAACTGCCCAATCAAATTGATCCACATCAGTTTCCCTAAAGTCAAATGGTTCACAAATGCCTGAACCCAACTTTACCCAATCAAACAGAGGCCTGGAAATTAGTTTGGAACCCTCCAGTCCCCCTGGGTGGGTTCAGCAAAATTTCTCTTCCAGCCAATTGGACTCTGGTCAGGTTGTCATGTGACTCACCAATTGCAACTCCCTCCTTTTTAACTTGGCAAGGGGACTTCCAGTTCCCTGCTTGTTGATTCTCAAATATTATTAAATTTGGAAGTTGTGCTGCACCTTTTTTATTTTTAAAAAAGATTTGAACTCCTTCTTTGAGTTTGTCTTTGGATTTTAAAGTGTTAGTTAACTCCTATTTGTATCTTACCTTAAAGCGGCCCTGTTTGGACCCGCTGGCCTTCTTGACTTTAAAAACAGAAGCTCCAGCATATAGTGTTTGCTTTAACACTTTTTGCTTTCCAAAAAACAATTTGAAATTGAATTTCCAGTTAGTACTCTATATAAAAACTTACTTATATTCACTATTTTTATTGCTTTTGCTTGTTTTTGAGTCCACCTTTGATACAGTTGCTGTTAAAGGTGACAAAGACCACTCCCAAGACTTTAAGATCCCTTGCACTGTTGTTTAGATTATTCTGCTAGTAACTACCCTTGTTGCACATTATCTTACCAAAAAGACTTGTAAAAATCCCATTGTTGGACTCTAAATCTCCTGGAGCTCCTGAAAATGATTATCCCAGTCATTAAATTTGTGGTTTTTTCTCTGGCTCCATTTTTGCTGCTTTTGTGGTTGACCTCTCCTGACCTCTGGCTTTGTCTCTCATCCTCTGCACGCCTTGTGTGTGACAATCCCTCCAGTTGCTTGCATCTGCCTGCCTCTTTCCTCATCTTGGGTGAGGCACTGGCCAAGAGTTTGACCTGTGACAACCTGGATTTGTCCACAGTTGACCCTGCTTTGCTTGCTCCTGGTGTGGAAAAGGCGTTCCCTTCCCCTTCATTTCAACTGGAGAATAGCAATCCTTCCCCCTTGCAAGCACTGGTGCCCCTGAATTCTGTTCCCTCTAGGGCACTGTGGTTGCTTACTGGCCTTATGTTGATGGGATTGAATGCCTACTTTCCCCAACTGTCTCTGGTGTCTTTCCTTTGGTCCCCCCTTAGAGAGGCCAACCCAGTGCTTCACTGGATGGAATCCTGGTGGTTTGTCTCACCAGGATGGGAGCAAAACTTAGTTAGTTTAGCCCCCTTTCTCACACTTGTAGAGGCAAGTGATGGACCAGCCCAGCAGGGAATGATGGCTGCTAGGGGTGAGGAGTGTGATAGCCCAGCAGGGAACTTTGACTACTGTGGGATAGTTATGTGTCTCCACCAAGTGGAGAATGATGGCTGCTAAGGGTGAGGAGTGGATCACCCTGGTGGGTAACACGGGCTACCAGGGCTGGTTGATGATGTAGCCCTGGCAGGTAACGTGTGCTGCCAGGGAAGGAAGGAGCTAAGATGGCTCTATGTGCCCTTGTGAGCTTACAGGAGGTCTGTGAGCAAGCACCTTACCTAACAGACTGGTAGGGTGTCCTTGTCTGTGTTTCCTTAGGGGCTTTGGGGAGGCCCTAAAGCTATCATTGGGGGGCATGGATATACTCAGGGGTGTTACCAGGGTGGTTGCTTGGGGAAGCAGCTGCAGAACTTGGTGTGATCAGGCCTCTGGGAAGTAAAGTTGATTAATTCTCAACTGAAAGCTCAGACTTAATCACCTGAGTGAGTAGAGAAAACTGCACAGACATGAGGATTGTCTGTGGTTGAATGGTCTAAGTAAAGGACACTTGAGAGGGCCCATTCAAATGCCAGTAGCCTTGTAGACTTGCTGCCTGAGTCTGAGGTATTGGTAACAGAGACTGACAATGGAACCGCAGGGCTCATAGTAGGATCAACAGTGAAGACTAGTAAGAGGGACTGTATGATCACAATGAAGACTAATTGAGGGACTGGAAGATCATTTTGAGGATTGGAACCAAGGTGGTTCATGACTGAGAAGAATCAGAAGATCATGGTGAAGGACTAGAAGAAGGACCAGAAGATCATGGTGAAAGACTAGCTGAAGGACCAGAATATGATGGTGAAGGACTAGATGAAAGACCAGAATATCATGGTGCAGGACTAGCTGAAGAACTGGAAAATGGCTCAGAAGGACTAGCTGGTATGAATACAGGAGCTAGGATGCTGGGTTTGGATTCTTGAGAGAGAAAATAATAAGAAAGAAGCAGCTAAAGAATTAATTAATGCTGCCTGAAGATATGATATAAAGATGTAATTAATTATCATATGAATAAAAAAGAGAAGAAAAAAATGATTTGCAGAAATTAAACTAAAATTTATTAAGAGCTAATTGAGTGAGAGGAGCTAGAAAGAGGCCAGAAACAGGACAGAGAAACTGTGAGGGCAAATAAGCAAATTTTGCCAAGAACAACTAGGAGAGGCAAAAAGGCAAGTGATGGGCAAGTTCAAAGTTGCAAAACATTGAAGAAAATGCGGTGAAATATGGAGAAACATTGTAAAATTGAGGGTTTAAAATTCCCCTATGTAAAACATAGATGGAAGCGCTCAAGATTTGCCAGAGGAAGGTGACAGGAATTACGGCAAAACTGTTCAAAACGCGGAGCAGTTGTTTATCCGGAGCAAGACAGCGCCGGGTTTGAACTATGGTCAAGAGCAAGTCATTTGGGTGAACTTTTTGGCAAAACCATTGACTCCAAGCGTTTGATTGGCTTCAGGTCAAAGCCTGTTTGATCAGTGTTTTGAAGGCTTTAACTGAAGAGTTAAAGCCTAAAAAATGAGGAAATGAAGCAGCAAACTCAGGGTTTCATTGGCTAAAGTAAGATATAAAGTTTAATATATTGTAGAGCAAGAAAAAATGGATAGTTTAAGCTTTGAAAAACAAGAGTTATGAGAGAGAATCAGGACTGAAACAAGGAGCTATAAAAAGGGAAGCTATCTGAGGCTTTTCAGGGACTCACACAGTGGATTTCAAAGGCCACAAGGACTGATAAAAGTGGATTAAAAAGGCCACAAGGACTACACAGAGGACTGGAGTCCAAGATACAGGTGCAGAATCCCAAGACCAAGAAGTTGGAGCTGAAGCCAAGTGCAGGAGCCCAGGACTAAAGTGCAGGAGTTCAAGACTCAGGAGCAGGAGTCCAGGACCAAGGAGCAGGAGACCAAGTCATAGGAGCAGAAGTCCAAGACTAAGGTACAGGAGTCCAAGACCAAGTACAAGGAGTCCACAATATTTTTGGAGGTCTTTAAGTATTGACAAATCCATATTGTTTCCATAACCCCCTGGGCTATATACCAGAAGATTTCTAAGGGGATCTTTATTCTGAGAGTGAATAAAGGCCTATTTTGACCCCTATACATATTTCCAAAATACATTATCCCTTACTAGAGAATGTCAACTCCTCCCAGCTGGTCCCTGGCTATGACCCAGGACACAATTTGGGGACTGGTGGACATGAAATCCACAGGTGCCACTTCCACTTCCACCAAGCAGTTGCTTGAAGTGTGCAGGCCCATGCCAAGCTGAGTAGGTTAAGCCAGAGGGATACTTTGGACACCTGAAAATTTGTGCTAGAAAAATTTAGTGCCTTGGCTTTTTTAAAGCCAGAGCACACTGCACAGGGGTTTGAGGTTCTCTAAAAGGATCCCTGTTGGGAATTTTGATTAAGCAATGATGGTAATTATGACAGAGCTTGCAGATATGAACTGCAGTAGCCAAATTATATAAATTGGCAGTATAAAGTATATGCATATTGGAATAGCGGTGGTCTGCTGACCTGGGCATTAAATTATCCAATGATAAGCGCCGCCGCGGCAATTAAACAATACATAATTCTCTGCCGCAGCACTTAAAAATATACACAAGCGCCGCCACGCTGCCTAGCAATTGGATTAGGTGCTAAGGCGCCAAACTACTTTTGCGTCAAGTGCCGCCATACCAGCTGAAAATTATTGCAAGCAACCGCGGCGCTGCCTGACAAATATTACAGGCGCCAAAGTGCCGCCCTACTTTTACATTGAGCGCCAAGACGCTGGGTTTGATTCCCCTTAATCTTGAATTTCCTAAATTAACTGTATTTCTAAGCAGCCAATGTAAGGACACAAATTGGGCAGGACAAATGGCCTCAAAGAATACCAAACCCCCACGCCAGCAAGGACCACCTGTGCTGGGTGAAGCAATTAAATCTCATTGGTTGGTGTGTTTGAAACAACCAAACCTAGATCACTAATTACCCAAAATAAGTGTGTGTTGGAATGTCCTAGAAGATATTGCCAAAAGCCCAGGAAGACGCTCCCCAAGAGGGTATAAATACTTTTCCCCCAATAATAATAAAAATACTTTTTGACTTATACAAGTGCTTCTGCGTGATCAGAAGCCAACCCTCCAAAGTAATTATTGATTCCTCTTCCCATACACCCTTCTGCCACAATACTAATCATATCCTCACATATGACAGTATCTAAGCCAAGTACCCTGTGCCCTACTACAGAAATGAGTTGCTCCCATACTCCCAGCACAACAAATGGTGCTCACTACAGGGGGCCCATGTACTTGTCTGTGGAAGAAGACAGCACATCCCCTTCTACTCTGCTCACTGGGCTCCATGAGCGCTATGACGGCGTCCCCATGGAAACTAGCGACGTTGAAAGGGATTGCTGGTTCTGTCAAGAAGAGGAAATTATTGACGTAAACAAGATACCAATCATTCATGACAGCAAGTGTGCCAAGCTACCAATTGCTTCATTGGATTGACCTATAGAAGTGGAGTGGACTACCATTATCAATGTAGCCTCAAACCTGATCA
Organism: Entomophthora muscae; assembly: GCA_014839935.2. Lineage (NCBI taxonomy): Eukaryota > Fungi > Entomophthoromycota > Entomophthoromycetes > Entomophthorales > Entomophthoraceae > Entomophthora > Entomophthora muscae. The sequence goes on along the minus strand of QTSX02003950.1, from coordinate 16,137 downwards.
CTGGTTACCAACTGGCGCATGAACCTGCAAGCGTGGAGTTCTTGCTGTTCCACCACCACCCAGACGCCCAACAACTATTGGCATCCTTCTGGAGCTTCCTTAACTCAGAAGCGGGAAGCTTGGATCAACTCCCCAATGTCAAACGGGTTAGCAACTGCATCCAGAGCTTAGTTCACCCTGCAATCCATCACCTGTTAGGAGTCCAGGCCCGCCATCACATGGAGGTACAAGATCTGGTGGCCTACTCCAACCATCAACGAGAATACCAGGCAGCCTTGGTCCACCGTCTGGACCTCAGCTTTGCTGAAGTCCAGAACTACGCCCACCAGAATTGAACCCAGCATGCAAAAACCTCACAGCGTCTTAACAACCTCTTAGCGCAGCTAAATACCCAGCTGCCCAACATTGTGGGTGAGATACTGGACTTGAGAGGAGTTTTGCAACCTTGGTGTTGAGATGTAACTTGCCATATCCTGGCAGTTGAACATTATATGGAGGATGCCGCCCGTTGCAAAGCAGCCCACCTGGAGGAAATGGGCTGCTGCACGTCTGAACTGGCAGATACACAATCCAAACTGGAGGCAATAAACAAGGAGTTCAATGACTTCTTCCAGACCAACCAGTCAGAACTCAGTAGACTTAAAGACCTTACCCACGCTACAGAGGCCAATATTGTCAAACTGAAGGACAACTTTGTGAAATATGATGACCACCTACAAATGTCACTGGAAGAGAAATTGGCCACGTTCCATAGGGAGACTGAGGAGGCACTGCTCCTAGCCAGATAGACACCTGCAGCCCAAAGCACCACTACAGGCGTCCCTGAGATGGATGAGATTTGACGTCAACTTGACAGCCTGACCATCTCAAATAACGACGCCTTCTGAGAGATCAACAAAGTGAACAAGAGACAAAAACAACAACAGGCAGCCCTTTGAACCAAGATTTGTGACCTACGCAACACTGCGCAGGAGGCCAACAAGCATGCTAATATGCAGGAGTTCACCCTAGAAGAATACAGAGAGGGGATGGTGTGTTGCGGCTCCCTTATTGACCGCCTCCGCGGAGCCATGAGGGAATTGGAAGCCCAGCTGGCTGAAGTCAGATCAGAGGTTCAAGAAGGAAGATGCCGTTGTAGTCAAGAACAATTCTCTGCCTTGCGGGTGTCTCAAGATGGATCTAGAGAGAGCACCACTCTACGTCAGCCAACTAGCTCTGCCTATAAAGATGATGTCATCTCATCCTTCTTGGGACAGCAAAGCTTGCCATCTGTATTTTTGGTCCCTCCTACCCCAGAAGAAACTCCTCGTCCCAACTGCCCAGAGTCTTCTGCAGGAGCATCACAACATAACTTCTTTGCGCGCAATTGACAAGACACCCCTCCTCCTCCAAGACGTCAAAACACAGAGGAGAATGCACCCAGATTCAAACCCATGAATCTCCCCAAGTTTGACCCAAAGGGGAACATCCATACATTCATCAGGCTCTTTGAAATGTTGATGTATGGTGCTAACAATCAGGACAAGGCAACCACACTCCTGAACCAGCTTGACGCTGCTAGCACCAACCTCATTATACCTCACATGCCGCAGAATGACTGGTCCTACGCCGCGGCTAAACAAGCTTTGCTATATGAGTTTGGAAGTATAGCAAGAGTTACAGAACAAAAGAACGAGTTTCTGATGATCCAATTCCAAAAGGACAAATCCATAGCCAAATTTGCAGACTGATTCTACTTAGAGGCACAGGTCCTTACTGACTTTGGATCCCTTACCGTACATGATGCACACATAGCCCTGCGCTCGGCTATCAAACCTTACAAAGTATTGTATTGTACCTTGATGCCGGCGTTCCAAGACAACTGTTATATTGATGGCATGGTGTGATACCTTTGTCAGTGTGGGGATACCTTTGGGCCTCCCAATGCATTGGTTAAGCCTAGACCCTTACCCACTCCTCCTGCCCATACAGAAGGAAGCAGGCGCTTTGCTCCTAAGGCAGACATGTCCAAGGTTACCTTCCATTGCTGTAATTGCAAGGGGCACTACGCTAACTCCTGCACTTCTAAAACAGTTGTTTGTGTACTTCCCCCTCAGGACATTACTACCCAGGGAAAAGACTAAGTGGAGTAGAGACAGGACTCTATCACTCCACTATGAATAACCCCACCAATGTCCCCACCATTCCGCCTGACTGTCCATTGCAAGCTCCAGAAGGGTTGGCAGCACCATCTTACGGTACTGACCACTCCCCAGATAAGGCAGAGCTATTTGTCCCAGATGTTGGCTACTCAGGTGATGCCCTACATTACTTCATTGTTGAGGACGTCCATGTAGTGCAAACACACAGTCAAGCAAAGGCCAAAGGCAAAGCCCAAGCAGTTGTTTCTAAACCTTATGCCCGCCAGCTGCTAGAAAAAGCCCCTGATGAAGGTCCTGGCCCTTCTACTGACACCTTGCATCTGAAGGGGGTAAACATTGCCATACCCATGGACACCATGAAAACTTATCACCCTGAGTTATGTGGCAGCATCCTCAAGTTTCTGTCCATGGCTGTCATGAATGACATTTCAATACTTGTATTGAAAACCCAAGAGTTAAACCCCAGTTCCCAGAAGGCAGATCCAACCCTCCAGATCAGTCCAGGACCCGCCAATCCATTAAAAGACGGGCTCAAATCAGTAAATCACTCTGTGTTCCACCAGCCTACTACAAAGGACCCTTCAAAAACAACTCAAGTCACACAAAGTGGACAGGGGACCGCCAACTTGCTAAATTGCGTACTCAAGTTAACAAGTTACTTTGAGACCCGCCAGTCTCCCAAGGACAATCCCCAAATGGTCACCAGATTGATGCTAACCTGGAGCCACCAAAGACCCAAACTTATGCAGTGGTTGCAGCTTGCCTTAAGGAGGTTAAACTAAACCCTATTCTCAACTCTGCCAATGACCTGCCAGCATGCCGCCCAGAAGGGTTAGTACAATTGGACTACTCAGGTGATATAGTGAACAGTGGCGGCAAAACAAAGCATTGCCTTTCTGATTTGCAAGAACAGGCACAACCTGGATCTGCCGCCCTTGAGACCCCAAGCCAAGACCCATGTCCTGCCAGTACCTTGTCTGCAAACCTGAACCCTGCAAAAATTGAAGGAGCAAAATCCTATTGTATAAAAACCCCGGTGGTATGGTGAAGACCACATTGGCATTTTTGATAATAAAGTTTTATGAACCTTTGGCTCAAACAAATCTTACCCTATCTAGTCTTAGTGATCTTCCATCTTAATTCCAGTCAAGTAGACCGCCAGGCCACCGCCCTCCCCCAAGATCAACCTGCCAAATTGCCCCAGGCATTATACCATCCCCCAGGAGCCCCCTTTGGATCTGTGCATTTTACTAAATACCCCCCAACCTGGCCTATTCAGAGTACGACTTGGAGACTATCCTCATTGCTGACCCCTTGGCCAGGACTAGAGAAACTAAATACATAGGACACAAAGGAAAGTGGTACAAAAGGCTGCCAAGATTGTTCAAAGACAAGTACAATTATCTGCCTGCCTACTTTGTTCCTATGACTCCTCCCTTAACCCCACGGCCAGACCGCCTGCTGGAACCTACCGCCGCAGCTGAGACCACCTCTACCCAACTTTTTGGAGTATTCTACATTACTTTGACAGGTTTGGTAGATTCTGTGGTCCCCAACTCTGGACCCTGGTCCTTACTTGGGCGTTATGTATCTTATATTATCAAGTTAGCACCCATTCTATGGTGGGCCTTACCCGCCGGCTCGGCCGCACCTCACCCTGAGCCGCCCAATGCCTCTACCTATGACTGGCTTCCTGACAATGGCAGATGATCTTGACATACACTTAGTAAACAAAATAAGTTCTTCCTACTCTGAATGTACTTATGCAGATATATTTGTGAACAAAATCAAAGTACAAGCCATTATTGACACAGGGGCCCCTATTAATATTGTCTCCACACGCCTGGTAAAACGCTTGGGACTAGATCCAGACATTGACCTCGGAAGCAATATGGTACTGCTGGACTGACGGTTACCACTGCATAAGGGGCATACAGTGCCTTACCCTTGCATTTTGGCTCTCTTGCAGTATTGGCTCCTGCCATTGTCTTGCCAAATGACAACTATGATATCCTGATTGGCACCTCGTTTATGAGGCAATACAGGGTCAGGACTGATCTAGCTGCTGATTTCTTTGAAATATTAGACCAGACCATCCCTCTGCATTACTTCTGCAACAAGGATACTGGCACCCACAAGACCATGCCTAGTGTCAATCTGGCATACAAGAACAGAGTGGTACTCATCCAGTATCAGAAGTTAAGCCATAAGGTCAGGCCTCTACCTAACCAACTGGAGGAATACAAAGGGCTATTGCTTTGCATGGATCTACCTATCAAGATCCCGGCTGGCCACCAAGTACTGGTTGAGACTGGTCTAGATATTGATATTCCCCAGGGACTGTATGGTGAGCTGCAATCACCCCGCAATTGCTCCCATTTGGAACCCCTGATAGCCTCAGGTCTCATCTTACCAGGGCATGGCGCTGTCAAAGTACTATTGGCAAACCTCACCCAGAGCCCAATTTGAGTTCAAAGACATCAGGTAGTAGCCTACCTACACCTTATACCAGTGGAAGAGGTTACTGAGATACACAACTTTGGTACCCTGGAGGAGTTTGGGTTAGGCTCTGCCGACAGTCAGCCTCCCCTAGTTGGTGCTGTAATCCCCAGAGAAAAATTGGCTGGGTTGACCACGGAACAACAGGACGCAGCCATGGCCCTCTTTGAGAAATATAAATCCATATTTGCAGAGGACAACTTTGACCTGGGATGCACTAAGAACACTCTCTACTATATTGACACAGGAGACAAACGGCCCATCTGACTCCGCCCTATCAGACAATCACGTGCAGCTGACGCCACTGTGGGTGAAGAGATTGAGAAGCTGGTACAGTTGGGATTGTTGATACCATCCAAGAGCCCTTGGTAATCTCCAGTGCTGATAGTGAAAAAGAAGGACGGTACCAACCGTGTTGTGATTGACTACCAGAAATTGAACAACATCACAAAGAAGGATTCTTACCTGCTCCTGCGTATTGACGACACTCTTGATTGCCTGGGTGGCGCAAAATTCTTCTCTGCTATGGACCTAATCTCAGGTTACTGGCAGATTGAACTCCCACCTGAAGAACAAGAGAAGTGCGCAATCATCACCAGTCAAGGACTATACCAACCCACCCACATGCCTCAAGGACTGTGCAACGCGCCAGCCACGTTTCAACGGGCTATGGATGATATGCTTCATGACCTTAAGTTGAGTTGTGTACTGGTTTACCTGGACAACATCAATGTGTTTTCTCGCACATTCACTGAACACTTGGAGCACTTGGAAGAGGTCTTTTGTTGTCTTGCGGCAGCCAATCTGAAGATTAAGCCTTAGAAATGTGACTTTTTCAAGGATCAGCTCGAGTACCTTGGCTTTGTAGTTGATGCACATGGACTCCGCCCTCAGCCTGCCAAGATTGAGGCCATCAAAAAAATGAAGGTCTCCGCTAACAAGCGCAATGTGCAAGTATTCCTTGGTATGATTGGATACTACCGTTGCTTTGTAAAGGACTTCTCCAGGAAGGGGGAGGCTCTCTTCCATCTCTTGAAGAGCGACGTTCAATTTGAATGGACACTGGCATGCCAGAAGGCGTTTGACATACTCTGCCTTAGTCTCATGGATCAACCCATCCTTTGATCCCCTGACTTCAGCTAAGAATTCATCGTACACACAGACGCTTCTTTAACTGCTATTGGCGGCGTGCTATCACAAATTGACACAAAAGGTGAGGAACACCCTGTTGCCTATTGTAGCCAGACTCTCAATATCCATGAGCGCAATTACACAGTAACAGAACACAAATGTTTGGCAGTGATATACACATACAAACAATTTCAAGTATACTTACATGGGGTACACTTCAAAGTAATCACAGACCATGCATCACTACGCTGGCTGCAAAACTTAAAGGAACCAGAAGGGCGCTTGGCACAATGGGCACTTAAACTTCAGGCCTACAACTTTGAGATCTCCCATTGAGCAGGGGCCAAGCATCAGAATGCAGATGGCTTATTGCAACTCCCCACAGTAGCCCACCTAGCAGACATCTCAGATCTCTTATACAACAAAATGCTGAACAGCCAATTTGAAGATGAGCCTCCTGAGGTTCAGAAGATCCTACGACACCTTCTTGAGGACACTGAGATCAAGAATGGTAGAATCTTCAAGAAGACAGCCAAAGGGATAAGAGTGATGCCCCAACCCTCAGAACAAACCAACCTCATTGTCTGCGCCCACAAGGCAGTAGGTCATGGGGCTTTCCGCAAGACACTGGCCCAACTCAAAACAGCATATTTTTGGGAAGCAATGGCGTTTGATGTACATGAGACGCTTAGCTGTTGTAAGGAATGCCAAGGAGAGAGACCATTCAAGAAGATGACAACCTATCAACTGGCACGCCCTAACTTTGCCTGGCACACCATATCTATTGACGTAGTTGGACCATTACCTGTTAGCAACTATTGTACAAAATACATCATAGTTGCCATCAACCACTTGACAAAGTGGGTAGAGACTAAGGCAGTAAGGGACCTGGGGGCAGGCACCACTGCTAAGTTTGTCTTAGAGAACATTATACTAAGGCATGGCTGCCCACAAGTCATACTCACTGACAATGGTACAAACTTCTTGTCCCATGTGTTAACCAAACTAAATGAGCTCATGGGTATCAGAGGTGTATTCTCCACGCCATACCACCCTGAGTCAAATGGGATGGTTGAGAGAGCAAACAGTACCCTTATAAGTATCCTGCAGAAGTTGGCGGCTGATAGAGCAGCAGAATGGAACATGTTCTTGCCTGCAGCCATGTTTGCTTATAATATTGCTGTACACTCAGCAACAGGGAAGTCACCATTCCAACTACTTTATGGCAGACACCCCGCGTTACCTCCAATCTTGTACTCATGCATAGGAGAACAAGGGCTTCAATCTCTGCACATGTACCAGGAACGTCTAGCTTGCACTCTCATACAGCTACAGTCTGAGGCATATTCTAACTCACTGGCTAAGAAGATAAGAGACTGTGAAAGGGACAACAGGAAACAATTTGACCTGCCCAAATTTGCCGTAGGAGACTGGGTGCTGTTCCACAATACACATGGCAACAGCTGCGCTCACAAGTTGGCAGCCATATGGATAGGACCTTTTGAGATCATTAATAAGACGTCCACAGACTCCTACACTATTAAGGATGTGAAGGATGGACGCCTAGTTAACTGAGTACAAGCCAAATTCTTGAGAAAGTTTAACAGGAAAGACTGAAATAAAACTAATAAAGAAAAAAGAAAAAATAAAAAAGAAAAACAATTAAAAAATATAGATATATATAAGTAAAACAATATCATATATAAATAAACGTAAAGAATAAGAAAAAATAAATAACAAAAAAGATTACAAGAATACTAAAAAAGAAAAGATTGAATTCGAGTTGACTAAAACAAAAAGAAACTAAATAAAGTAAATCAGAACTAGAGAAGCTAAAAATACTAAACAAACCAATACATTAAATAAAAAGATAAAAATAAAATAAAAATAATAAAGAGGAAGAAAAAAATTAAAACACTAATGCATAATACAAAAGGAAAATACTGGCAAGCACAAGGAGCAGTTTAATTGCGAGTACTGTGGGAAGGGTCTGAGCGACAAGGATGCTTGGTGGGACGCTGGAGATTCACCACTGGACGCTTGTGGGCAGGGAGAAGGTAGCAGTTGTTGTTGAGGCGCTGGCGCACATGCGCCAAGATAACCAGCATCTGAGACCAGGCCAACTGGGAGTTCCGTGACATGGAGGTCCAGTTACAGAGCGGAAGGCGGAGCTGACTCACAGGCACAAGGCAACCCCAACCACCACAAGCAGAAAATGCAGCCCCAATTGACAGGCAGTCCATCAGGGCGTCCTCCATATAGGAGTAGGCTAGCGGCAACGGGACCCAGAGCTGATAGGCCAGAGCACAATAGTGCTCCAGGCAACAACCAGCGTACCCTGGCTGGCTGGGCTGGCAACTATCAGGGGCGTACCACATGAAGTGGCATGCAGCGGCAGCTAAGGGAAGATAGAGGCTGGCGTTGCCAGTACTCACCGCTGAAAGGAACACCTTGAAAGTAACTGAGAAGCGTTGACTGGCGTTGGCCTGGACAGGAAGGTCCAAAGTTTGATGAAACACCGGGTCAGCGGCAAGCTCAAGAGACCAAATGTAAGCCACCTCATCAATATACTTGTTTTGAATAGCAATGGTGTGGGCGTGTTGGGCAGAGATCTGGCCAGGCGCCAAGGAAGCGGACTGAAGGCCAAGGCGCACCTCAGCAGCCAAGCGGGAGGCATTGTACCGGCCATGGTAGAGCTCACCAGCACAGATAGGGGACATGGCGTCCTCATCAGAGTGCATAGCCTGCACAAAACTTAACATGGTTTCTTTGTGGTGGCAAACCCCAAACTTGCTCAACAGATCAGGGTAGTCCATGGGGACCTTGTCCGAGTTGCAACAAGCACAAAGCATTGAAGAAGGGGTGGCTAGGGGCTCACCAGAGGAAGGCAAGCGCTGCATAAATGGGCGCAAGGCGCCAGAAGGACCAACAACAAGAGGCGTGCTGGGGGCGGGAGGAGTCTTGGCAAATAAGGAATCCTCCTCAAAGAGGTCACCAGCATTAGAACTGGGTGCGGAATTAAGGGCAGAGCTGGCCACAGTGGTGGTGCAGTCCTGCTCGCAGAATTGCTCCTTGCTAGAGCAAAGACGGTTGAGGAAGGCAATCCTCACGGAGCAGGGCATCTTACAGAAGGCATTGCGCTCCACCTCACCCATGGTTGCCATCATGGCGTTGTATGCTTGACACATGTTTTGGCGTTTGTTGCTGCTATTATCAGTGGGGTTCATCTTGGAAAGAAAGGAAGTAGTGCTTGGTCAAGTGGGGGGATATGTTGGGAATTTTGACCAAGCAATGATGGTAATTATGACAGAGCTTGCGGATATGAACTGCAGCAGCCAAATTATATAAATTGGCAGTATAAATTATATGCATATTGGAATAGCGGTGGTCTGCTGACCTGGGCATTAAATTATCCAATGATAAGCGCCGCCGCGGCAATTAAACAATACATAATTTTCTGCTGCAGCACTTAAAAATATACACAAGCGCCGCCTAGCAATTGGATTAGACAAAGGCGCCAAACTACTTTTATGTCAAGCGCCGGCACGCCAACTGAAAATTATTGCAAGCGCCGCGGCGCCGCCTGGCAAATATTACAGGCGCCAAAGCGCCACCCTACTTTTACATCAAGCGCCAAGGCGCTGGGTTCAATTCCCCTTAATCTCAAATTTCCTAAATTAACTGTATTTCTAAGCAGCCAATGCAAGGACACAAATTAGGCAGGACAAATGGCCTCAAAGAATACCAAACCCCCACGCCAGCAAGGACCACCTGTGCTGGGTGAAGCAATTAAATCTCATTGGTTGGTGTGTTTGAAACAACCAAACCTAGATCACTAATTACCCAAAATAAGTGTGTGTTGGAATGTCCTAGAAGATATTGCCAAAAGCCCAGGAAGACGCTCCCCAAGAGGGTATAAATACTTTCCCCCCAATAATAATAAAAATACTTTTTGACTTATACAAGTGCTTCTGCGTGATCAGAAGCCAACCCTCCAAAGTAATTATTGATTCCTCTTCCCATACACTCTTCTGCCACAATACTAATCATATCCTCACATATGACAGTATCTAAGCCAAGTACCCTGCGCCTTATTACAGAAATGAGTTGCCCCCATACTCCCAGTGCAACAATCCCTAAATAGCAAAGCATCCAGAGTTCAAGCCTTTCCTTGAGTACTTTGAGCCCCAGTGGATTGGGAAGGTTATTACTCAGAGGCAAGGTAAGGCCTGAGTCAAGGCCCGCTGGAATGTGTACCGGGCTGCAGTAAATGGGGAGCTGAAGACCACTTTGTCACTTGAGGTGTATCACAAACACCTCAAGGCTAACTCTGGGCTTCACCTAAAATTTGATAAGTTATTTTCCCTCCTCCAGCACAAGCAGGAGAAAACAATCTCCAAGCTCTGTGACTTGGCCAACCGCGTCCCCCCACCAAGCCCACCATCAAGTCAACCTTCTTCACCAAGGTTATCCAAAATGCAACCAAGCATAAATACAAGGCTTTGAAGATCAAGAAGCAGCTTGTGCTCATTGAAACTGCCCTCTTGGAAGGGGCCAAAATGAAGAAGGGCAAAAAGGGGGAGGAGTAAACTTGCTTGCTTATATGATTTTTACTTTTAACTTTTAACCTTTTAGCTTTATTTTTTACTTTTTAATTTTATCATTTTATTTTTAGTTTAATTTTTCTATTTTTAATTTAATTAGATATTACTGATTCTTTTATGTATATATGGTAAGTTTGAGATGGATAGTTATAGTTGAAAGTGAATTAAGTATCTTAATTTTTGTTAATTTCCTAATAAAACATAAGATATTCACAGTTGTACTTATATGAAGTATATCAAATAAATATTAATATTTCTTTATATTTTTTAAGACTTATATTATTATGGTTATGTTTATTTTTTTCTCATTGTAACTTTAATTTTTATGGTAATAAACATACTTTTTTAATGAAGAGTGTAAATTACATGGTAAAAGAGAAACATTTGCTGTTTTATCCTTATTCTTATTAATTAAAATATAGTTTTTATTGCAGTTTTGGGATTTATGGGGTCACTTTGATATATCATAGCTGTATAGCTTAATTATTTATATTAAAAGTTTTCAGTACATCAAGATCTGTTAATTAAAAAAGTGTCAATTTCCAGTAGTTGATCAGGCACAAACTGAATTCTCACTTTACTTAATAGTCAATCACCAGGGAGTCAATTTTACCACAGTTGCCTTGGTAGCTGGTTGTTCCAAGGGAAAATTTGGAAAATTAGGTGCAATCTGGACAGAGTATGGAACAGACAGTTCAAAAGATCATTCATACTTCATCTGAGCAACAGATATAACATATCAAATGGTCTGGCTGACATCTATGGTCTATAGACTTGTCTGTTTGACAGATAAAGCTTATATCCTTGTATGGCCAACTGTAATACCCAGTTACAGTAGGTACTACTTGCAGCAGGTATGGCAGGAGATTGGCAAATTGGAAGCCAGTAAGGGCTGTGATGATCAGGTAGATGGTCATCAACCAACAGAATACCTTAGCATGGAGGTTGTATCTCCCAAAGCTCCCAGCAAAGTACGTTAACACATAGTACAAGGAGGTGTACACCGCAATGGACAGCGTGGAATGCAGGGACACCAGGGGAGGCCAGGAACCAGAGTAGGAGGAGTTGAGTTGTCCAGGGTCATAGTGAGGATCATGACCTAGCCCTTTGGGTGAGGGGCCAAAGAACTCTGGTCCTTGTTGGTAGCCTCTAATCCCAAGGCAAGCTGTAAGCACAGCTGTGAAGATGAGATGGTTCATCTTCCTTGGATTGGGAGGAGTTGGTGGGGGCTAACTAGTTTAAAGTTGACTTAAGTTTTAAGTGAATTTAGCTTTATTGAGGGTATTAGACTCAATAATAGCACCAGCTATTACTTAGGAGGGGTCCCTTATTTATAGTACTTCCCACTGTGCAAAGTTTTGCAAGTGGGAAAGGAAACAAGGGATTGGAGAGCCCAAAAGTTTGGAAAGTGTGATTGGGGATTGGGGTTTGAGAAGGTGGCCAAATTATTATTCCTTGACAATCTGTTGGGGGTTTGGCCATTTTTGACTAGAGCCAATGATGTCCCCTGGGAGTAGAGTCAGGTGATGTTAAAGACTCATAGAATTTTCACAATCTATTTTGGTTTTGGAAGGCTTAGTTTGACTGGGGTCTGGACTCAAGCATGTGATTTGGTCCTCTGAATCCCATTGGTTTGGAGTTGAATTGTTCTCAAAGTTTGAAACCTGGATTTTCCCATCTTCTGGGGAGTCAGAATATTTTACAGAATCTGAACCCTGGATTTGCCCTTCTTCTGAAGGGCAGGAACTAATCAATACTTTCCCCTTTGAAAACAGGGACTTTTCTGGTTGGCTGCAGGTAATGGGGGCTTCTGATTGACTGTGGGTTGGGGCCTGGGTGGGTGGGTGGCAGCCGACTGGGACCCGGGGAGCAAGCGGGTGGCTGGCGGCTGGGAGGCTAGCAGAGGGTGCTGATGGGCACCTGCCTGGATGTTAAATTATTCTGGTGGATATTGAATTCTGTTTCTTCTTTGGTTTGATTTTTATTTCCCCCAATTAAAAGGGGGAAGTCCTCATTAAATTTTGCCTCCTTGACCAGAAAAACTCATTTTCTTTTCCAAACTTGTCCTCCAGTGATAATTTAGTTTATGTCAGGAATATTCCTAACACCAACAGGTAAGGCCTATAGCCTTGTATGGCCAACAGGTATGACCTATGGCCTTGCATTGACAACAGATAAGGTATATAGCATTCTATGGCTGACAGAAGCTGGTAAATAGTATTAAAGCTGATAGCTGTTTTGCCACAACTACATAACCCAAAATAGTATTTCAATAAAATAGTTCTCTTTTCTTATAAATTTTCTTCCCTTAAGCCTCCTTCCAAAAAAACCTTGGATTTTGTTTGCTGGGTTATCACATACATGATATTATACCTACATTGTATCTCTTAATTAATTATGATAATAAAACCAGCTTTTTTAAAAGATCACTAATCAATTTTGTAGCAGAATAAATAAAGTGATCATTATTTTCCTGTATCAGAAAATTCCTTAGGCTTTCTCAACAGGTTTTTTAAGGGGAACCCATTTTTATTAGCGTTCAAAGACGTCGTTAAAAGGGCAACAGTGGCAAAATCAACTGTAGGGATGTAAAAGTGAGAATTCAAAAGTGAGAATCTAAAAGTGGCCATGTCAACACTTTTTAAAATTTCAAAATGGCTTTTTATAATAGAGTAATTACTTTTTCTTGACTTTTTTAGTTGAGAGAATGAATAAAAAGTATTTTATATGACCATAATAAATTTTAATTTCAGATGTGCTGTTTTAATTTAATTTTAAAATTTTAAGTGTTGACATGGCCACTTTTAGATTCTCACTTTTGAATTCTCACTTTTACATCCCTACAGTCGATTTCGCCACTATTGCCGTTAAAAGTAACACAGCCAAAGGGAGTTGGGGATATGTGTCACTATGTGGGGGAAGATACGCCGTTTTGGGACATTAATAAAATTCTATTCTATAAAAATATGTGGGGCAGATGTTGGCGAGTCTTTTTTCAACAGGGGTGAAAGTTGCTGTAGATGTTGTTTATCACTTTAACTGGTGGGCTTTTGTTCAGATATAAGGTGTATGGTTACTTGTATGTCAAATTAAATTCCTTAATTAAGTTACTTATTGATTTTTGTATTGATAAATAAAATTTGGTGATAAATTGTATCCACTAGCAGATAAAACGATTAAATTGCAATATTTTATTTAGAAGAATAGCAAAGCCTACATCGTTTGCGAGAGAAAATAGTCGTGTTTAAGCAATTCCTCAACTACGATTTAGCCTCGACGTCCAGTAGAAGTAATAGTAATGTAAGGATAACCTGGACCACCACCGTAGGGGTAACCTGGTCCTCGCCCAGGGTAAGGATTCCAATAGTTGCCCCCGCCACGGTACACCATCCCGGGCTGCTCAGCTCTGACAGGCTTAGCATCTGCGCTAGCAGGCTCCAAAGCGAAAAGTCCTGACACCAAAAGACTAAAAACTGAAATATTCATGTTCATTTTAAGATTCACTCTACAAACAGATACGGCTGTTTTTATACCACAGCATTGATGTATTACTGATTCACACACCAGACTTTAAATATACATAATTTAAACTATGTAAAATTCTATCGATTTAGCCCACCATCTACTACATATTCATCTACTAAATATAAAAATCAATTAGTCTTAAAAATAGGGTTTATTAAAAAAGTCAAATTGATTCCAAAGTAACAAATCCCTGTTTTTAATAAACATAAGTCTAAACAAAATATAAATAACAACTCTCTATCACACGTCTAAACCATATTTTATATCTTTTACAACTCGAACATAAATTTATTTCTTAAGCTTTAATGACGTCAAAACCCAAGATTTTACCGGAATTTGTTTCATTTCAACCATCCTGGCTATTCACAATATTTATTGCGTCTTTTCTAAATCAAAATAAAATATCTTATCATACACGAGAAAGTTATCCAATATGTTGCACCCCTTTTCTTAATAAAGTCGCATTATAATTAACTTGACACAACATTCATCATATGCACTTGAAATTGGCAGCCCATATTTTTCTTTTATTTATTGAGGGTTTAACTCCTTTGAATGTTGCTGGTTTTCGACATATATAAATCATTAACAGCTGTTTTAATCCCAAAAAATTTCATCAAAAGTCAACGCAGTACCCAACCTAACCATCGAAGGCTAAATTTCATAACTTAAATAAGGTATTCGCTTAAAAGTTGGCTGAAAGTTGATTTTAAATAATATATTTGAGGATAAATCCAGACCAAATTAAATACTCAAGTTACATTTTTACCAATGTGTTTTTGATATCAAAATAACAGTCATTTTAGCCTGTCTGGTTTGAAGTTTGCTTACTTTATATAGTAGTTAGAGCCCTTTGATTTTAATTACACGGGTTAAAAAATAGATTTTAGCCTAGCATTTATATTTGGCTCCTAGAGTCAATTTTATTATCATGTTTCAGGCTAATAAAACCAAATTAAAATTATGTATATTACGTGTATTTTAGCACAATATTCAACAAGTTGTAGTAGCCCAATTGGGGGTTCCATATTTAAAAATAAAATGGGAGTACTTATTTGTAATTTTTAAAAATAAATCAAACCTAGTGGCTTTCCCCCCAAGTATTTGCCTAATCTTCTGAAAAATATTACATCTTCTATTCATATTTGGATAATTGTAGATCAAATCTGGGTTATAATTTAGCTACAATTATGTCCATTTAAAATCTTATAATATTTTTTCTATCATCAAAAAATACTTTAAACCTTTATAAGCATTGTACCATCTTGATGGTTTTATTAAATTTATGGCATTTTTTAATTCAAACTTGATAGCCTTATTAAATTTTATATTTTGTAGTAGTTTTAAGGTCTATGGGATGAACAAAAGTCACTTGGCTAAAAATTCAAAGTGGTTTATCCATATTGGTATACAATAGTTTTCAGAGCTATGGCGCTAAGCAAAAAACTTCAGACTTAAAAAAATGAACTCAGATTTAATCAAACCCCAAGTCAGGAAAGATTTGGGAATCAAATAATCTAAGTATTTTTGATGAACTGGCAAAATGTCAAACTTTAAACAAAATATCACTAACACATTATACAAAATTATATCAAATATCAAGCAGCTTAGTTCAAACCACAAAAAAAATGAACTGACACAACAAGTGAAATGGACCAATGCTGTTCCAGAATATATTAAGTTTGATCAGGATTCATAGGAGCCATCAGCAGAAGGACTAAAATGAAACAAAAATAGAGCAACCTAGAAGCAATATTTCACAAACACAAAACAAAATGAATCACACAAGATGTGTAGTATGTGCAGCCTAAAATAGAAATATAACAGTTTAAAAGCCAACCATTAGATATCCAATTTAGGAACAGAGGCATTTTATTCATTTTCATGGATCCTTATTTGTGTATAATGGTTTCAAGAACTTTACAAATCTTGACTTGTGATTACAATAAAAATAAAGTCATAAAATTTTAAACTTCTACTTTTAGAGATTTTTTGCTTATTTTTTACTATGGTTTTTAACAACAAAAACAACATTTTTTGACGGCGCCAGTAAACAAGCCAGCAGCAGCCAAGACTCTTCTGTGAAGGTGAGGCTTGGTAGGTGGAGGCCTCCGTTACACTCAGATCTTTGATGTTGGTAATGAGGAAGTCAACCTGTACCTGACTCCTGACCCATATGGTTCTGACTTGGTTGATAATCACCAAGATTCTAGCTCTGCTTGTTCCCCCTTTTCCAA
>QTSX02003949.1:0-31089 GCA_014839935.2 Entomophthora muscae | reverse complement strand
GTAAACTCAAATATTTTTTGCAGGAACTGGAATCCAAATTTAATGTACAGTAAGCAGACTAGGAAACACCAACCAAAATTGAGAAGCTCCACCATGACTAAAATCAAACTAAAAATTCAATCTCAATAACCATGTTTAGATATAGAAGTGATTAAACTTTAAAATTATCCAACCCCAGAAAGTATACAATATTATACACTTAAAATCACAGATATAAAAATTCTGTTACTGTAAATTCAGAACCTAAACATAAAAATGCGGGATTGCCAAATCCTTAGTCCAAATTTCAAATCACTTTTGCGGGATAGCCTTTTTTTAATTAAATTTGTCACAACCCATACCAGAGTCCGGCTGGACTCCCACGGGGGAGGCAGGCCGGGCCTGGAAGGCCATGTACACAATAGGCGCTATACAAACCAGGTAGTTTAGAGCAGTTGCTAGGGGGCGCCAACTCCCAGTATGGGGCACAACTTGGTTGGCCAGCCCCAATACTGTGATATAAACAAACCCCAGCTTGCTAAAGTCCTGAGTGGGAGGCGCGTCAGGGAGAGGAGGGGCAGTAGGTATCTCCTTCATTGCTGGTGGCAGATCCAGGTGATGGGAATGGAAATACTCTAGGTCAAGGGCATGAGGAAGTTTAGCAAGAACAACAGGAGTATGGATGGGAGGATATGGGTATGCAAGCTTGTATTGAGTAGTGGATTCACAAATGGATGCAAAGAGAATAATTAAATTTAAGCAAAAATAGACAGTTCCTGCAATAAGATAATAATTTCTAGGCTTAAACTCGCTTTATTAAGATGTCAACAGTGAGGAGGGCTTCTCCCCCTCACTACTTATACTTACTGAAGATTCTGTGGCCTTTTGTGCCACCAGAGAACTGATGGCATCATTTGGAGTTGGATTTACAAGTTTAACCAGAATTTGCATGCTTGGGCAAGAGGGTGAGATCTCATTGGCTTCTATAACACAAACCTTTTGAAATTTGCAGCATGCCAAGTTGCTACAGTTATTTTTAGCTCCCGCAATGAATCAATCATCCAATTGCGCAATCAAAAAATCATGCTCCCAATGTGCCATTTCCTGATAGGTAAGTGGCCCAAATTTGATAACAGGCTCAATGCCAGGGATTTAAGGCTTGTGTGCCTCTCAAATCCTGGGCCATTTGCTAGTCAAAAGGGGGGGTATTTTGCCCTGGAAAGTGCTTTGTGTGGGTTTTCACGCTGCATGTTTAATCAACTCTAAGGAGGCCAGCTGACTGTCCAGGGCAATTTGGGCCCTGACATCATCCCCTACCATAGTTGAGCTTGCAGAGCACGACTCTTTACTCTGAGACTTATATTCCTTTAGTAGGATGGTGGCATTCTCCAGGTTGGATTCAGGTTCCCAAGTATTCTCTTCATGGGGGTATCCTTTCCATTTGATCAGGAAATGAGGTTTTTGGCATCAGAGTTTGTGTCCCAGTATGGCTTTGACCTTGTGTTCTGTGAAGCTTCCTATTTTGATGGGTGGGGGAGCTGTTCTCACTATCTGGTGTGGGAGAGAAGGTCCTTTCTTTTTTGATAACATGGAGTGGTGGAATACGCCGTGAATCTTCCATCTGGGGGGGGCAGTTCTAGTCAGTATGCTACAGTACCAATGTGTTGTAAGACTTTTTAAGGACCTGTTTGTTGGGGGCTCAAGCTAGCGCAAGGGGCAGTGGTCTTGATGTTTTTTGGCGCTGAGATACACAAGGTCTCCTACTTCAATTGGGGGGCCAGGGCTTTGTTTCTTGTCAGCAAAATCCTTGTATACTTGTACTGCTCTTCTCAGGTTCTTGGCACATCCTTCTTAGCACGTGTGGATGTTACTGACCCAGTCTTGTCCTTTGGGGTTGTTGGCTTCTCTGTGGGGGGCATCCCATGTGGGGTTGAATCCGTAGTTGGCTTTGAAGGGGGATATACCAGTGGAGCTGTGTTCTTGGTTGTTGTACGCAAACTGAGCCATTGGTAAGTGGGTTACCCAATCACTCTGTTCTGGGTTAACATAGCATTGTAAGTACTGTTCAAGAACCTGGTTCACTCTCTTGGTCTGTCCGTTGCTCTGGGGGTGATATGCAGTAGACAACAATATTTTTATTACCAAGTCCTTTAGGATTTGGGCCCAAAACTTAAAGGTGAATTGTGGGCCTCTGTCTGAGACCACTTCTTGTGGGAGTCCATGGTTCATGAATACTTGGTTACGGAATAGAGTGGTGATTTCCTTTGCGGTTACTTTGGTTGTTGTTGGAATGAAGTGAGCCATCTTGGTGAAGCAATTGACAATTACAAGGATGGCGTTGAATCATTTTGAATTGGTTAGCTCCACAATGTAGTCCATGGAAACTGACTTCCAAGGGCCTTCTGCAATATGAAGGGGTTTTAGTAATTCTTCTGACTTTTCTTGCTTAGGTTTGATACATACACATGTCTTGCAACCATTGAGGTATCCTTCAATCTCTGGCTTCATTCTGGGCCACATGTAGGTTCTCTGAATCCCTTTGAGAGTCTTTGTAAGCCCAGGGTGTCCTGACATGAGGGAGTTGTGGTATTCCTTCAGTATCTCTAAGCACAATGGGCCTTCTGGTACATAGGTGCGTCCATGTAGCTGCAGGGTGTTTCCATGTAGGGAGTAACTGTTTTGGTAGTATTGACTGTTGATATCTTTCTTTAAGTCTTCCATGATGGAGATGCAGTGCTGGTCTACAGTCTGAGCCAGTTGGATTTCTTCTCTTCTACTGGCTAGCCCCAGGAATAGGAGCATTGGCTCAATCATGTTTGGGGACAGCAAGGATTTAGTGTTGAATTCTTCAATCTCTTTGGCACTAGGAAAAAGGTCAACTCTTTGGCTTAAGGCATCTGGTACAATGTTGATCTTGCTAGGCTTGTAGCTGATTGATAAGTTGTAATCTTCTAGGAATAAGGCCCATCTAGCTTGTTGCTGATTCAGTTGTCGTGGTTTGAAGAAATATGTCAGGTTCTTGTGATTGGTCATGATTCTCATAGGGTGGTTGGCATCACACAAGTATCTTCTCCAATGTTTCAAGGACTGGATGATAGCAAGCATCTCTTTATTGTAGATGGGGTAGTTCAACTCAGGTGGAGTGAACTTCCTTGAGTAGTAAGCTATAGGGTGCAGCTTACTATCATGCCCCTCCTGAAGCAACACCCCCCAAAGCAAAGTCAGAGGCGTCTGTTTCCACAATGAAGGGCTTATTGTAAACCAGCATTGCCAAGACGGGGGCAGAAACAAAGGCGTTCTTTAGTGACTCAAAGGCTGACTTGGCGGTATCATTACACACAAAAGGGTGTTTCTCAGAGGTGAGGCGGGTCAAGGGCAAGCAGATTGAAGAAAATTTTTGGAAAAATTGCCAGCAGAAGTTTGCCAGGCCCAGGAAACTTCTGACCTTCTTGCAGCTCTTAGGTTCAGGCCATAATGTCACAGCCTCTATTTTATCAGGTGTCATTGAAAAACCTCCTTTCAGTACATTGTACCCCAGGAACTCTACCTCTTCTTGGAAAAACTCACATTTATGGAGTTTGACAAAGAGTCTGTGCTCCTTGAAGTGTTGTAGGACAGCAAGAAGGTGTTCAGAATGTTCTTCAGGTATGCAACTGTAAATGAGGATGTCATCTAAGTAGGCTACACAACACTGGTCCTTGAGTCCTCCCAAGACCACATCTACCATAGTTTGAAAGGTACTGGGCGCGTTGCACAGCCCAAATGACATAACCAAGTATTCAAGAAGACCTTGCCTAGTCTTGAAGGCAGTTTTCCATTTGTTGCCAGGCCTGATCCGGATCTGGTTAAAGGCATCCCTCAAATCAACCTTTGAGAAAATGTTGGCTCCTGAAAGCTGGTCTGAGAGGTCTTCAGCATTGGGTACAGGTATCTGTTTTTCACTGTGATGCTTTTTAGGTCCTGGTAATTAAAAAAGGAAGTAGGTTGCCGCCCTTCTTTTTAGCAAACAATAAAGGGGATGAACAAGGAGATTTGGAGACGCGTATATATCCCTTCTTCAACATCTTGTCCAAGTAATCTCTTAAGGTGGCTTGTTCCTTCATGTCACAACTATAGACAGGTCCATGCTTAGGTTGGGTTCCAGGGAGGAGGTCAATGGCGTGGTCAAACTGACTATGTTTTGGCAAGGCAGTGACTTCTTCTGAGAAGACTGACTCCCAAGATTTCAAACATTTTGGGATCTCGGCCTTGCAGGATTCCATGGTGATGTTGTTTAACTCAGGTGTCTGCCGGGGGTTCAGGCAGGGGACCTCTAAGGTTTGGCTCTCATGAGTGACAGTCACTTGATGGTTTTTATAGTCCAAGTTCAATTGGTGTTCAACCCACCATTCAAACCCTATCACCACAGGTTTGGGAAGCTTCTCCATAATGTGGAATCTGGTGGGAAGCTGCCTCTTGTTTAACTTCAAGGAGACAAACTCTTCACATTTGTGTGACAAGTCTGTTGTCTTGTTACCCAAGGTTACCAGTCGGGAGTTTCCCTGGATTGGTACACCAAGTTTCTCAGCTAGGCTATGTTCCATGTAGTTGAGGGTTGCCCCACTGTCTAGGAGAGCTACAGTGTTCACCTCATGGTCATTATAACATAAGGTAGTGTCAATGATATGATAAGATTGTGAATCATTATTTATTGCTGAGATGGTTGCTCCTTGGGTTCTGTTAGAGCAGCTAGTGCAGTCCTTGGATAAATGGCCACTCTGGTGGCAATAGAAACATAGTCCACTTCTGACGTGATGTTGGTACTCTTCAGGGGTCATGTTCAAGTGGGGCCTACTTGTACCAGGGGTTTGATTGTTCTGAGGTTGGCCAGCGTAGTATCCTTGTGGTTGGCTGAAGTCCATGCCTCTGGCAATAGCCAGGAGCTTGTCTTTGGGAAGGTCACATTGGTGGTGTCTCATTAGGCTGGCATGGTATGGATTCAGACCGTTTCTGAAATGCAAGCCTGATATGTTGTCAGGAATCTTGGCTGCATATGACAGGTGTAGGAATCATTGTATATAGATCTCCAGGTTGTCTCTTCCCTGGGTCAGACAGATGAGCCCCATGTAGGCTTGGGTCTTGGCCCCAGCAGGGATAGTTGCAGAGTTCATTCTCTCCAGGAATTAATTGTAGGAAAGTATGAGGTCTGGGACTTCCTCAAGGCAGGTCAAGAAGGTTTCTCTGGCATCATCCTTCAGTTGGGCAGCCACCATCATAACCTTCTGGGTGTTGTCTTTGAAGCTCTTGGGGTGGGCGCAGAACAAGGCGTTTATCATGATCATTCTTTTTCTGAACCCAGCCAAGTCCAATTTTGGCAGGTCAGGAAAGGTTGTGGGGGCAGCAGTATTCTGGTTTGAGGTGGAGATGGTCACGGTCTGGACCTGGGATGGCTTGGCAACAATTTTTTCTTGGCATTTGTTTGTTTCTTGGTCAAATACTATCTTAGGTAGTAAGCCAAGGTCATAAATAAAAGCATACAAGATTCCCCTATAATCAAAGAAGAATATGGGCCCAGGGTTACTATTTTAGATATGGTTGACATACTGTCACGGCCCATACCAGAGTCCGGCTGGACTCTCACAGGGGAGGCAGGCCAGGCCTGGAAGGCCATGTACACAATAAGCGCTATACAAACCAGGCAGTTTAGAGCAGTGGCTAGGGGGCGCCAACTCCTAGTATGGGGCACAACTTGGTTGGCCAGCCCCAATACTGTGATATAGACAAACTCCAGCTTGCTAAAGTCCTTAGTGGGAGGCGCGTCAGGGAGAGGAGGGGCAGTAGGTATCTCCTTCATTGCTGGTGGCAGATCCAGGTGATGGGGATGGAAATACTCTAGGTCAAGGGCGCGGGGCAGTTTGGCAAGGACAACAGGAGTATGGCTGGGAGGATATGGGTATGCAAGCTTGTATTGAGTAGTGGATTCACAAATGGATGCAAAGAGAATAATTAAATTTGAGCAAAAATAGACAGTTCCTGCAATAAGATAATAATTTCTAGGCATAAACTTGCTTTATTAAGATGTCAACAGTGAGGAGGGCTTCTCCCCCTCACTACTTATACTTACTGAAGATTCTGTGGCCTTTGGTGCCACCAGAGAACTGATGGCATCATTTGGAGTTGGATTTACAATTTTAACCGGAATTTGTGTGCTTGGGAAAGAGGGTGAGATCTCATTGGCTGCTATAACATGAACCTTTTGAAATTTTCAGCATGCCAAGTTGCTACAGTTATTTTTAGCTCCCGCAATGAATTGATCATCTGATCACGCAATCAAACAATTGCGCTCCTGATGTGCCATTTCCTGATAGGTAGGTAGCCCAAATTCAATAACAGGCTCAATGCCAGGGATTTGAGGCTTGTGTGCCTCTCAAATCCTGGGCCATTTGCTAGTCAAAAGGGGGGGTATTTTGCCCTGGAAAGTGCTTTGTGTGGGTTTTCACGCTGCACGTTTAATCAACTCTAAGGAGGCCAGCTGACTGTCCAGGACAATCTGGGCCCTGACAAAATTGAATTCTTTGTATTTTTATTTGAATTTTTAAAAATGTGGGAGCTCATAGAAATTTTGCAAAGTTCAAGTCAAACTGCATATTTCCAATGGACAAAATGAATTAACTGGAATCAGATTTGAAGTGTTCAAATCCATCAATCATTTTCATTAAGTTTAATATGTTTTTTGAAATTGTGGGATTGTCAAATCCAAAAACCAAATTTGAAATTGCTTTTGAATGCCACTAGTAAACTCAGATATTAATTGCAGGAACTGGAATCCAAATTGAATGTAAAGTAAGAAACTAGGACAAATCAACCCAAATCAAGAAGCCCCACTCTGGTAAAATCAAATGGAAAATGCAATCTCAACAACCATGTTTAGACATGAAATTAAGTGAAATGTAAAATTGTCTAAACTGGAAATGATGCAATATTCTGCACTTTAAATCACTAATATAGCAACCATAAACCCATATAATGATTTATGAGCTACTCTCCTGATGATGCAGAAATTTTATAAAAGTTTTTTGGCCCCTGGCGTAGCCAAGGGGCCAACAAACTTCTTTTTATGGAAGGAAGGAGAGGAAAAAGATAAACTATCAGTTTACTACACTATGTATTCATGTACTGCTATTAAGAATACTTGATTACAGTAGATTTCAGAAAATACTAATAATAAAATAGAATTATATATTACAATCTGTTTTTACCATGTTGCCTTTTCCTTGGTGTGTTGATAGTTCAATTTGCTGTTGATAAGGTGTTTGCATTTAATTGGATGATTTCACCTCCAGTTGCCTTGGCAATAGGAAATCAAGCCGCCTCCCCAAGACCAACTGTGGTTGTGGAGGTAACTTGATTTCCTATTGCCAAGGCAACTGGAGGTGAAATTATCCAATTAAATGCAAACACCTTATCAACAGCAAATTGAACTATCAACACACCAAGGAAAAGGCAACATGGTAAAAACAGATTGTAATATATAATTCTATTTTATTATTAGTATTTTCTGAAATCTACTGTAATCAAATATCTAAATTTTAGCTGTCCTAAAATAGAATAGGGTGATTTTTGAGAATTCCTATGATTCTTAAAAGAATTAGCACAAATCCACTCTAGATCCTTTAGCATCCTTTTTGGGACACCCATAAATTATATTTATTTCAAATTCCTCGTAATAATGATTTGAAACTTGGTTCTTGGATTTGACAATCCTGTAATTTCAAATTCATTAAGTTTTTCATGATGTCTATGATTTGTTTGAAATACAGGAAATCTCAAATCTTACATTAGAATCCCGCATTTCTGATTTATGTATCCCACATTTATTTGCTGAGTTTTATCTTTTGTTAGTTGAGTTATCTACTCAAGAGATTTGAAATTTGACAATTTAAATAAATCAAAAAAAGTCAAACTAAATGTTTGATTTTATTAAATATTTTATTTTTCACTCAGCTGAGTTGCCCGCAAAATTGATTCAAAATTTGGACCAAAAATTTGACAGTCCCACATTTTTTATGTTTAGGTTCTGAATTTACAGTAAGTGTTGTTTTTGTTTACTTTTAATACAATGACAGAACCCACTTTTTTGGGCTGTAGCTTGCTTTTATCTGTTTTCATTACCTGGAATTTGTCTCCAACTTTGTGCCTGGCGTGAATAGGGACAAAGGTGTCTCTAAGATGTCTTTCTTCCTTTTCAAGCTGGTCACTGTTGGCTTGTACTATTTGAGGTGCCAAACAGGGTGGAACTTTGTTGGGTATTTCTAGCTTTGGCCCAGTGAGGGCTTGAATAATGTTTGGTTGTGTGCCGTATACAAGCTTGAAAGGGCTCTTCCCAGTGAATCTTTTCACTTGGGTGTGGTATACATGGAGTGCAGTTGGTAATTGTTTGGTCCAGTCCTCAGGTCTCCCAGCTATGAGCTTGGCAATAGCTTGTACTAGACTCCCATTCAACCACTCAACTTAGCCATTGGTCTGAGGATGGTAAGGTGTGGTTATCATGTTTTTAACTCCATTCTTTGTGAGATAGATTTTGTTGCTTTCTGAGATCAATTCCCTGCCTCTTTCTGTTATCAGTAGTTTGGGTTTGCCAAACTTGCAAATTATTTCTTTTCTAATGAATTGTAAAACGTTGTTGCTGGTATGGGCTTTTGCTGCTTGCGCTACCAGCCAGTGAGTGGTAAAGTCAATGGTAGTGATTATATATTTCTTGTTGTTGTGTTTCCCAGGAATTGGCCCAACAATGTCAAGGGCCCACACCTTGAAGGGTAGTTGGGAGCAAGTTGGTAGCACAGATTTTGGTGGTTTATCACTCTTTGCAAACTTTTCACATACTTCACATTGCTCAAGAGCCTCCTGTACATCTTGGTACAAGGTGGACCACCATACTTTATTCTTTAGGAACTCATGGAGGTTTTGGCTCTTTGTATGGCCCAGGTCTCAATGGTAACAGAGAATGGTATCAACTATTTGGTGTGTGGGGATGTATGGAATATTGCTTTTTTTAGCTATTTTCCAATAGAGGGTGCTGTATATGTCAGTGAAGAGGTGCTCATTTTTGATGACAGTTTCATTAGTGATATTGATGATACCTGGTGGGAACCCTTTGTCCTTGGTTTGGAGCACCAGGAGGGGCCAGTCTGGGTTAAGACATTTTCCCCCTCTTGTGGCTCTAACATACAAGAAAGAGAGTACATCTGCCATGGCAAGTTCAGGTCCTGGTTTATATTAGATAATCATGTTAAACCTTTTGAGAAGCTCCATCCAGTGCACTTAGCGCCTGGACAAGTTGGCCTGAGTTTTGAATTAAATGAGGGACTTATGGTCAGTTAGGGTGGTGAATTCTTCCTGGAGCTCCAGGTAGCAGCGTCATTTTACAAAGCAATGGACAATGGCCAGTAGCTCCTTATTGTGGATTAGGTAGTGACACTTGCCATCAGTTAACTTGCGAGACTTGTAGGGCATGGGGAGGAATTCACTGTTATTTGTTTTGATTCTAAGTACACCTCCAATGGAAGCGTCTGAGGCGTTGGTTTCCATACAATAGTCTTCATCTTGTTTAGGGTATTGTAAGATTGGGGTGGACATAAATTTTTCCTTGAGGCGGCAGAAACAGAGGTCTTGTTGAGGAGTCCATACAAACTTGGACTTGATCCCTGTTATTGAGGATAAGGGAGCCGTCAGAACCTCACAGTCAGGTATAAATATTTGGACATAGGCAAACATTCCCAAGAAGGTGTGGAGCTCCAATATGTCTTTAGGTGGTGGCATCTTGCAGATGGCCTGAATCTTCTGTTCATTGGGTTTGATGCCATCTTTTAACATCACATGCCCAAGAAATAGTAGCTGTTTGTGGAAAAACTGACACTTGGATGGTTTGGACAGTAGCTTGTGCTGTGCCAGGGTTTTAAAAACAGCTTCCAAGTCTCTGTGATGTTGCTCTACTGAGGAGCTGTACACAATTATGTTGTCCAGGTATACTAACACATGATTGCCAATATGGGGTGCAAAGACTTCATTAATGAAGGTGACAAAGATTTATGGTGCATTTGTCATCCTGAAGTTGAGCACAACACACTTTTAAGAACCATACTTGGTGCATAAGAATGTCTTGGGTATGTTCTCTTCCTTGATTTGGATCTGGTTATAGCCTGCCATCAGATCAATCTTGGAGAATACAGTTGCCCCGCCCAAGGCATTGAAGAGATTGTCAATAAGCAGGAGTGGGTAGCAATTCTTGATGGTAACCTTATTCAGGGCTCAGTAGTTGGTGACAAGTCTAAGGGACCCATCCTTCTTTGCCACAAAGAATACGGCGGCGCCAAAGGGAGACTGTGAGGGACAGATAAGTCCTTTCTCTAACACTTCCTTGAGGTAAGCACATAGGGTGTTGTCTTTGTTTGGGGTGAGTTGGTAGATGGGCTGCGCCTTAAGTATGGCTCCCTTGAGCTGGATGGAGTGCTGTATGTGTTTCTCTGGTGGCAACCCTGGTGGGGCCTCTTTGAAGATTTCTGGACGACATGCTACAATTATGCAATCCTGAGGAGTAGTAGTATCCTGGTGGTCCTTGAAGTGTATAGACTTGTACTGGCAGGAGTCTCAATCAATCACTTTGAGGTTATACTTTTCCTCTTGGGTCTCTGTGATGTGTACAATCACATGGTTCCAAAGAAGTTGGTCAGCTGAGTCAGAGTAGATCTGGTGATTGGCGCCTTCACGTTTGATGATCAGTCCAAAGGTTTCCCAGTCTACATGGGGGTTGTTCTTCCACAGCCATTCCAGTCCCAGTACAATGTCAAACTTGGGAAAGTCAATTACTGGACCTTGAATAGTGGAGTGTAGGTTCTCTAGCGCAATAGAGAAGGGGGCCGTTTTGCGTGTCACAGCAATGTGGTGTTCATCAGCTAGGACCACGTTTTTAATCCACAAAGGATTTGTGGCTAGTTTGAACTTGTCCACAAAGGTGCTGTTCACAAGTTTGCAGTCTGCGCCTGAGTCTAGGAGTGCTGAGCCAGTGTAACTGCAAAAGCAGGAAGGGTAAGACATCAATTTATTGGGATGTCTGGTGATGGTGTAGAGCACTGGGTCCTCTGAGGGGACCTGGATCATTGGGCACTGGTCTACGTCTTTTGGGTGGTACTTATTGTTGGGCAAGGCAGGAGATTAGTAGGGGAGAGCTTGGCTTGCTTAATGCTCTCCCTGGGCTTTTCCCTTGTCCTGATTGTCCTGTGTAATACTGACCCTGAAGTGAGTTCAATTTGATTGTCCATTATTCCCGCTATTGCGGCCATTTGATCCCAAGGGCTTGTGTCCCACATCATTGTTTTTATTGCTGTTTCCAGGTGGAGGGCAATTAGCCCAACCTGATGGGTGAGAGTCCTTGGGTTTCTCTCTCTCCAGCCTGAGGCTTGTGGAGGACGTTTGACATTTGCTCTGCCTTCTCTGCCTCAAGGTAGAGACTCTTCAGATTGCTGACTTGGTCCAGGTTGACATGTCTCATTACGTTTGGCTTGAGTGTGTTGTAGTACATGAGGTGCGTAGCTGGATTGTCAAATGTCATTTAAGAAGGTGCCTGTAGGTAGAGCTTTTTGTACATGCGGGTGAGTTCCTTCACTGTGCCAGTTTGGGTCAGGTTCTTCACTTGGTGTATGATCATGAGGGCAATTTCCTTCATTACAAATCTTGCCAAGAAGTCCTGCTTGAAGGTGTCCCAGTCTTTCTCTGTGTGGTCTTCATGCCATTTGTTGCACCATGTACCTGCGTCATATGTAAGGCGGATAGATATCTCTGCAATCCAGAATCTTTGTGGGTGTTCCATTTGCGCCAGCTTGTTCTGGGCGGATTGTATTCATGCTGTGGCATTGTTGTCATTGGATCCAGCAAATGACTCCAAGGCAGCACTGTGCAGATGTTGGGCTACATGAGCGGGCATGATACTTTTGTCTGTCACACAAGAGGTGGTGGTGGACTCTTGGAAGGATCCTTGTGCTGATAGAGCGTTAAGGCAGAGACCAGTATCACCACGTTTTGGTACAGTACAAAACCTTCTGGTATTTTGGTACCTGGTATATAGGGTGTCCAGTCTACAGGGAGGCCAGACATGATTCTTTTCTAAATTTGTTGAGCGCAGCAAGTACAGAAAACAGGCAGAATTTTGAGGGATAAAGTAGGATAGAAACCCTACTTCTGCTACCAATGTTGTAACTGTGCTGTTTTAGCAGAGTTAAAAGGGGGAAATATTGGGAACTAGATAATTATCTTTATTTGGAGATAGATTTTATATACAGTGGCCCAAAAAAAATACCCGGCCAGCAACATTTTAAAGAAAAAAAGTAAATTTCAATAAATGAAATTTGCTTTAAAAAGTATGAGCAGATGCACCGCGGATTTTTACACAAGTATGGTATATAAAAACGCAAAAATAAATAAATAGGAAGAAAAAAATAAAAAGATTTCAAAAATATGAATATTTAATATAAAATAATAATAGATTTCAAAGCTGAATATACTATGAACTTAGTACTTTGTAGGCTAACCTTTGGCTTCAATCACAGCAGCAAGTCTTCTGGGCATAGAATGGACTAGGTTCTTTAAAGTTTCCATAGGAATTTCTTCCCATGCTTTTGCCACTCCAAATTTAAGATCCATAATGGATTTTTTAGAGGTTTTTGGCAAATTGGATTTAAAAACATCCCAAAGATGTTCAATGGGATTTAAATCTGGGCTTTGAGGAGGCCAATCCAAACAAACAATATGTTTATCATCTAAGTATTTTAAGGCTTTCTTGGATTTGTGGATAGGAGCATTATCTTGCATGAAGATATAACTGGCCAGTTTTTGAAGATCCTTCATAAATGGATGGAGATTCCAATCAAGGATTCTTCTGTAAACATCAGCATTTACCTTCTCACTGATTGGCTGGATTATCCCTCTTGTGTTGGCTGTGAAATAGCCCCAAAACATGACACCCTGGCGTCCATTTTTAACAGTGGGTTTTAAGCACTCAATTTTTTAAGCTTCATTAGCTTTGCAATAGACAGTTTGGCGTCTCTGAGATCCACAGAGCTGAACTTTAGTCTCATCAGACCAAATCACCTTTTCCCAAAAGGATACAGGATAGTTAACATACTTATGAGCAAAGGCCAATCTTTTGGCTTTATTCTTTGGACTTATAAGAGGTTTTTTTGCAACACTGCCATAGTACCCCAGTTCATGGAGTCTATTGCAAACAGTGGCCTCAGAGATATCAATTTCCAAGGTATTTTTGATAGTCTCCTTAATTTGAGTGGCAGTTATAAATCAATTTTGCTTAAATATTCTGACAATAGACCAATCATCTCAAGCAGTAGTTTTTTAGGACGACCTGATCTCAGGCAATTTTTCACTGAGTTAGTTTCCTGGAACTTGAGGTAAATTTCTTGGGCAGTTTCTTTGCCAATCTTGAGTTCCTTGGCTATCTTTCTATAGGATAAACCCATTTCCTTGGCTTGTACAACTCAACCACAAATAAACTCAGGTATTTCTCTTGTTTTAACCATGTTTTCTTTGCAAAAGATTCTCTAACCCCAATTTTATAATCTAGGTAAGTTTGAATAAGAGGTGCTGTCTCATATTCATTTTATGTGCTTTAATCTACTTAAAGGCGCAGCTCTTATTATTAAATATTTTTGAATTTTTTTAAAAATTTCTTCCTATTTATTTGTTTTTACGTTTTTATATACCATAATTGTGTAAAAATCTGTGGTTCATCTGCTCATGCTCTTTATAGCAAATTTCATTTATTGAAATTTACTTTTTTCTTTAAAATGTTGCTGGCCGGGTATTTTTTTGGGCCACTGTAGTTGTTGTGAATCATTTTAAGAGGAACATGATTATGTAGATCATTTAGTTGGATGGTGAAGAGGAGTGGCTTGTTCCTGGTAAAGGGTCAGGTGCCAAAGTGAGTCATCCACCAAATAGAATCATTGTTTGTTAATATTGTTGCTTTTGGTAATTTGAGTCAACTTCCTTGTTTGGGACTGGGTCACAGGTAATTTGGGTTGCAGGTCACAAACCTGCTTAGTCAGAACCTTGCTGGAGGGTCAATTCTATTGTTTCAACACTTGCAATTAGGCTAAGGCATTTTTCAACAACTAGGCAAAGCAACAGACTAGGATAATAGGCAAAAAAACAGCAAGAAGGTAAGAGAGGATACAGGCCTATAGCAAATCCTCAAGGAGGGACTTAGAGTCAGCTTGTTGGAATTATAGATGTAGGTTGTCTTGTGTCATTCTCAAGAGAATAAACTTATAGATAAAAGTATTGATAGTGTAGCTAAGTTTATGTAATTGTAATATATAATATTTATCAAAGGAAGAAGAAAGGGGTTTATATACTTAAACCTAGTTGGCCATATAATGTTAGTTGTGTAATAGCCAACAATAATTGTGGGGGAGATAAAAGATCAACATTAAGTCAAAACTGTGGAAGGTCATTGTGGGGAGGGATGAAGGGATCAGCCAACAAATCATGGGGGTTTAGGATTAATAGTCTATTGACCCTACCATTAATTGGTGTACAATAACTCAGTTGATTAACCTTTATGTCAGTTAGCAGTAGTTTGTTGTCAACAAAACTACATCAACTCTAATACAAGATGGATCACCAGCAATCTGGATCATCAGTTGTCTTTGAACAACATATCTTGATAATCCCTGACTAGTAAGGTAGCCGACCAACAAAAGGTTGATTTCACCACACTGCCCATATAAGAAGAAGAGAACCACCAAAGAGAAGCAATACCAAGAGAAGATCAAGGACGTTGTCAAGGCTAAATATAAGCTTTCATAGCTTGAAAAATATATCAAGAAAATTTTCACAGTTCTTAATGGCAACCAGGTGATCAAAGTCTAGTTTTTAATGAAATTTATTGATTATTGTCTAATTTTATATATAGTTCTAATTTGTTCAGAATAATATTTTTATATAAATAGGTAGTCTAAATAATCTGGAAAAATTTACCATGGTTTTTAAAAAAATTATGAATTTTTATTAACAGTTTGATTCCTTAGCTGTATTATATGGCTTATGTTGGTATTTCACTAGTAAAGTATATGTTTTTTAGTTCTCAATAAAGAAATAATTTTATATTACTGTTTCTGGTTAGTAAATTCTTACATAAAATGTGTATTTTTATGTAGTACTTTTTATATTGGGATTTTTTTATTTTTTATAAGCAGAAAAAATATTTTATAGTAAAGATAGCTAATTTCATAGTAAAATAAAATAAAAGTGCATTTTATTATCTTTTCAATTCTCATGTATCATTTTTATAGGTTTTTTTATAAACTATGTAGTCACATTACCCCAAAAAAATTGAAGCTTAATTTTTATTAAGTAAAATTTTCAGGAAACAGATTTATGCTTATTAAAAAGTGTCAACATTTAGTAGTCTGCATAGATAAAAACTTAATTCTGAATTTTCAATGCTGTCAGCATTAGAGTTTTTAATTCTGAATGTCAGCATACAGTAATTTAACTTGTGGAATGAAGTAATTATGGCAGTTGCCTATTTTAGTGTGTGATAAATGACATAAATTGAGATGCTGTAAACACACCCCACGCTAAGGGCTTTAATATGTAAATAAAGTTAATGAAATAAGGCTTAATCAATTTGAAATACAATGAAAAAATTAAGATTCTATATTTTCAAAATACTATAATAAAAATTTATAATTGAATTTTAAATGTTTTTTATTTTTTATTTTTTTTGTGATTCAAAAGCACTTGTCAGGGCCCAGAATGCCCTAGACAATCAGATAGCCTTCCTAGAGATAAAGCAACCAATAGCATGGAAACATTACCAACTGCCTTCATGGGGAAACTCCCTTTCTGATCACAAATAGCCTGGGGTTTGCAAGGCCCACATGCCGTGAAACCCTGGAATCAAGTCTAAACACAAATTTAGGTCCATTTGCTATCAGGAAATGGTAAATTGGGAGGGCAGTTGTTGGATTGTCAATTGGGTGCTCAATTGCTTGTGGGCTATAATAATAGCTGTGGCACCTTGGTATGCTGCAGTCAAACCAAGGCTAATAGTATACCAGCCAATGCCCTTCCACCCCCAGGTCCAAGTGTGCAATTTCTTAGCCAAATTGCAAGTATCACTGAAAATGATTCCACCAGGCCTCTGGTGGCACAAAAGGCTAAGTATTCATCAGTAAGTATAAGTAGTGAGGAGGAAAAGCCTTACTCACTGTTGACATCTTAAAATAAACAATATTATGCCCAGGACCCATTATTTTCTTGCAGGAATTATCAATTTTTGCACCAATATAATTATTCTGTTTGCATCTATTTGTGAATCCACTACACAATACAACTGTGCCTATCCATTCCCTCCTGGCTCTGCTCCTGTCACTTTGGTTAAGCCACCTTACGCCTTTTACTTGGAGTTCTTCCACCCTCACCACCTGGATCTTCCTCCTGGCCATCCTAGAGTGTCCATTCTGTCTACCATGAAAGAGATTCCTCTTGCTCCTCCCTGCCCAATGTGCCTCCTGCCCAAGACTTCAGCAAGTTGGGGTTTGTTTACATTACAGTGTTGGGGCTGGTCAATCAGGTCATGCCCCATACTGGAAGTTAGTATCCTTTGGCTACAGCTGTGAATTACCTTGTCAGGATAGCACCAATTGTGTACATGGCCTTTCAGGCCCAGCCTGCCTCCCCTATGGGAGTCCAGCCGGACTCTGGTATTGGCTGTGACAGTACTAATGCAAAAAATGACTTCTTGAAATAAATCTGTTTAGGCGTTTTTCAACATGCTGTTTTTGAGATGATGTAGCCTACCTCAAAAGGCAAAGAACAAACTCAAGGAGGTGATTCTAGAAGGCAAAAAACTGAACAAACTTACAGTGAAGGTGTTAAAAAGCAAGATACCAAATATAACAGACAAACTGGCAACCAGGCTCTAAATTTACAGAAATATGTTCTTGTCAACCTGAAGTTCAAGCCACAGGGTTTTGCAACTGCAGAGGCATGGGCAAAGGATCCAGAGATGTTTGAGTAACTAAAAAGATAAAAGAAACAGAAAATAACAGAAGATGACCATCAACCTGAAAATGAGAAGACCTGTGAAGCAGCCCCTGTCAAGGGGGAAACTGGTAAGGATATAGAAGAAGATAAAAAATAAAATAATAAATAAACAAAAAGATTATACTAACTTTTTTTATTTACAGGTGAGCACAAAGGCGTACAACAACAATTCCTGAAACTACATGTGACTGAGACTTTTTATAGCAACTATGCTTCTCATATTAGGTGTCAGCTGGTTTTGACGCCAGCTGTCCAATATGAAATGTTAGAAAAATTAGAAAAAAATTACTCTATGAAGTCAGAACAACTTGAAGCACTCCAACCAAAGCAAGATGACTCCAAATGGCAGGTCTCAGCTTTAGCCAAGGCCCCTAACCTCCACCTCAATCAGTATGTTCCGCCCCCCAAATTCTGCAAGCTATTTGTCCTGCTTATCTGGGACTTCATAAACACCATTTCATATCAAAACTTACCCAAAATTAAGAAAGAACAAGAAGAAGTTGGTTCTGTTTCTTGCCCAAGTACACAATATCACATGTCCTAAAAAAATCTTAAAGAAAAAGTAGCCAATCTTACCAACAGTTTGTCTACCTGTCAAGCCCTGCGTCATGGGCGTCCTTGGAGACTTTGGGGCCTCCTGGTGCTCTGACAAGAGTGGCATCCCGCTAACCATGGAAAAAACCTTTGCAACAATGTCCCTAATGTTGAAACAGTAGGCTCAACCTGCCAGCAAGGTTCCAAGTAAGCAGGTTTGTGACCCACAACCCAATTATTCATTCACGCAAAGCCAAGTTAGGAAGACAACTCAAATTGCCAAATACAATAACATGAACAAAAGCTGATCACTCTCCGTGGGTGACTTGTTTTGGCGCTTGACTAATTATAAGGATCAGTCCACCTCCTTCACCATCCTACTGTGTGATCAACACAATCATGTTCCTGTTATCCTTGATTGACAAAAGCTATATAATCCCTATCTCCCAATAAAGATTATTATCTAGTTTCTAAATATTTTCCCTTTGTAACTCTGCTAAAACAGCACAGTTACAACACTAAAAAATAAGTTTCTTATATAATAAATGTTGTGAGTTTTTAGCCCTTTTTGCAGGGCTGAAACTTCACTTAATTGTTTACCTAGGTCTTGTTATAATGATGGGGATTAAAGCAGAGGCTTGCAACACATTTGACATAATAATTAAACTGGAAAAATTTCACCATTTACTAGATGGAAAAAGGATTGCACCTGGGTTCAGCTCAATAAAGCACATTATTTAGGACACAGTTATTCTTGCCACAATCTATGAAATTCAAGCTCTACCAGAAAAGATCCTCTTGTCCAATTGTATCACAGTGTTACCATACTCAAGCCTCTGTGAGCTATATAGTACAGGAGCCATGTCAACATACGCTTTGGAAATAGAAATTTCCAGTTCATTTCAAAGAAGAGTCCTAGAATTCCATCAATCACATCCCCAATAAATCTCATTAAAGCAGATTCAAAATTTTAATTTTTTATACATGTCTACTTTTAAAATCTAAAATATTTTTAAACATTCATCTAAAAAATATATTAAAATATTAAACTTTTCACTCATTGATTCTTCTATGCTTTGTTAATTTTTATTATACCTGACAGCATATCAAGCAGAATTACAGAAATTAAGTTGATAAAAATTAACCTAAATAAAAACAAATATTAAAAAATAAATTTTTCTCATACATTCATTCATCATGCATTCTTCTTTGCTTTGTTAATTTTTATTATACCTGACAGTATATCAAGCGGAATTACATAAAGTATGTCAATAAAAATTAAACTAAATAAAAACAAGTATTAAAAATAAAATACAAAAAATATCCAGAATTGCTAATCCTTTAATTGATTGGCTGCTTGGAGAGGCACACAGGGAGAAACAAATCAGTTTGGTCATAGAATTTAGCCACGGTCTTAGCTGGTAGGGTATGGTCACCAATCTGCAGAAAATTGAACAAATCATCTGGCCCAGATGGTGTCTCCTTCTTTGCAACTCTCTTAAGCCACCCAAAGACCTCCTCAATTGGATTAATGAATGAGGAATAGGTGGGAAGAAATAACAGGCATAGAGGCAATGTAGCCAATTGTTAGGAGCCAATTTTCATGCCAGGCTCAAGAACTAGGAACTCATTCAGAATTTCAGCCACCTTGTGGAGCCCAACATTATCCAATACAACAAAATTGGTGATACCCAAACTGGCTACTCATAAGTGCTCCTTAACCAATTAGAGAAACTTGAGAAAGTTATTGCTATTATGTAAACCCTTTATCATCTGGTATAATTCAAAACCAAGGGGACCAAGAAGCACTACTATTTAATAGAAAACATAATGGACAGCTGCACACTGGGACATGTCATTCTTTTCACCTTTAGGCACATAGCCATATTTATTGTGCATGGACAACACAAAGGATTATTTGTCAATGTAGTAGAACTTGACTGTTCCTTTCTTCTTTAGAGCAGTGAACATCTTGACATATTTACAATGGTACTTGATGTTGATTGGGTTGTTCCAATACTACAGAGAAACCCCAAGTTTTTCCATGAGAATCTTAAACTCTTCATGGAGCAATAGCATGTGGAAACCAAGGTCTCAATGCTAAAAATAAACTCAATCATTGACTGAATATTTTCCAGTTCAAGATGGCAGTTTTGGGTGATCCACTAACAGATGGATCATTTGTGCTCCTTGCCCAATAGAGTTGGCTTGCACTGGGATTTCTCCAAAAGAAGAACAGTACCTGTTTTCAGGTATGTACTATAGAGCCTGTGGGAAAAATTTTCTGGTGGGATACGCCATCTTGAAAGACGCTATATAGAAAAACACCATCTCAAAAATGTGTCCAAAAACGCCATCTAGAAAGACGCCATCTCGTACCCTATCTCGGATTTCTGGCTAAACTGCACCAGATAACTTAAAATATTGATAAAAGCCCAAAAATATTTCAAAAACTATAAAAAAACATATTAATAGACTCAAAATTTTCCAAGGATTCCAAATCTGCAATAAAAATGTGGGGTCAGCTAATATCAACTATAGTGTGCAAAGCTCCAAAGTCAACACATCCTAAAACAGTGATATTTTTGTAATAAATTCTAACCCTATATTAAGTATATAATAAAATATTAAAAGTTTCAAAAAAAGCATACAGCTATACTCAATCATCCAAGGAGTTAAATCTTCAATGAAAATGTGAGGTCAGCTAATACTGACTATAGTGCACAAAGCTCCAAAGTCAACACATCCTAAAACGGTGATATTTTCATATTAAATTTTAACACTATATTAAACATATATATACTAAAAATAAAGTTAAAATCAAATATTTATGAAAGAAATTTATTGTTAAAAAAAGTGATTATACATTAGATCCAATGGCTGTGATAATACCTTAGAGATGGATAAGGCAGCCTTCTCTGGTGTAATAGACCAAAACCTCCTTAGTAACACTTGCAAACTTGATCTGCTGGCCAGCATGCTTGGATACAACAGCTTTGCCTTTGATGGCCTGGGAGTATAGCTGGTCCCTGTGAGCATGCTGAATCTTCATCTTGTTGATGATCACATTAAACTGGGATTTTTTACCTTAACCAGGCGGGAAAATTGGTTGTGCCAACCTTCAAGTGATGAGGTGGTCTTGGTGACTCCTTCTTTAACCTGCTTATAGCAGTTCCAATTAATTAAGCCACCACCCTTGAAGATGCAACAATTTCCCTGGAATACACCCAATCACTGGTGCTCAAAGTACTGGATAAAGAGAGCAAATTCTTTTTGGTGCTCAATAATGTAATTGTTGTTGAGAAGCTTGTTGTAAAAAAGGTTAACCTCTTCCTTTCTGACCATGGCCAGAGCAGCAAAGCAATTGAAGATCTTTCTGGCCTCCTTTGTGCCATCTTTAAATACCAGCTTATTGAGGGCTGGGGTTTTCATCAGGCTCTTGCGCAGAGCCTGGCGGTAGTGAAAGAAGCAGCCTTTGGGCCTGCTCCTAAATACCTTGATAAAGGCGTTGGCCTGTGCAGCCTCAAAGTCAACCATCAGAGTTGAATGATAGGGAAGGAACTCTGGTACCTTTTTGATTTTGGCATGTTGCTCCTGGGTGGCCTCTTGACTGACCTTCTTCTTCTTGTGCCCCCTTTTCTTAGTTGGCTCTTCTTCAAGTGTGGGCAAGATGTCATCCAGTTTTTGCTTGAGTATATCCAAGGCGTGAATGTAAGTCTCCTCCCTTTTATTAGGGAGAAAAAAGAAGACGAAGGTGATGGTGTATTCATTGAACTGACCATGGATGTCCCAAAGCTGGTAAAATAGCTTTGTACAAGAGGCAAAAGTCCCATTGGCAAACTAGGTATCACACTTTGGAAGGCGTACAAGATCCTCTTGTGTTGAAAAGCACAAAATACAGCTTGGTGAACCTTGCCCATTGTCATGTAGCAGAAAGGGCTTTCCAAGCATGGTAGTCTTCTGGACTTCCAAAAGTACAAGCTCATTGATACTTCTAGTGCTGATGCCAATATTGGCATCAATTGACTGTTGATCAGTCACATACTGTTAGATTCTGGTCTTTTCTAAAACCTCCTCTATCTGATCCTCATTCAGTTAAAGGAGAGCATGTGTTACCAGATCAGTTGAATTCAAGTCCTTGTTGAAAGGAATGGCTTAGAAAAGGTACCAGTGCATAAGATAGTAGAGGATCTTATCAGAGCCCAAACAGTCATTCTCAATGGTGAGCTCCTTGACTTGGGTAAATCCAATTGTAGTTAATTGCGCAGGGCAGCCTGGACTATCACACAGGTAATGATGGTGCACTATATTTTTTCTCTGGTCATTGAAGGTGAAAAAGAAGCCGTCCTTGACAAAGCCAGCACACCCCTTCTTGGTGATAATGGGAAACAAGTCAGGGAAAACAGCTAGAACTTTAAATTTCCTGTTAACGTTGCAGATATTGGCAACTGCATGTAAGTCCCACTCTAGGATGGGCTCCTCCTCTGAGGATGCGGAACCATGATCACCAGAGTCATTTCAGAGACTCTTTAATTCTTATCTTCATCATTAGAGTGGACGTGCTCCCCCTGGGGATCAGAGGGGGAGTAGATAAAGGGAGAGTGGGGATGGGTGGGGCTATCAGCCTCAGGCTCAGGGGAAGGCGTGGGGGTCTTGGTAGGCGTTTTTTTCTTTAGGAAGCTGCTTGGAGAGGGTAGCCTTGGTCTTTCTTTCCTGAGCGGGAGTGGCTGTGCTCTTGGGAGCCTTGGGGTAGTGTTGGTGGTAGGCTTGGGAGGCATCTAAGAGTTAATTTGTGTAAGAAAAGTTTAAATTTGGGGACAATTTTTAAAGAGAAAAATGAGAATGTCTTAAATATAAAAGTATTCAATATTTTTACATGGAATTGTAGAGAAACTCTAAATTATATACCATCAAAATTATTATGTTTTTTATTATGTAAAAATTAACATTTATTAGTAGCCCAAATATGCAAAACTGTGAGTTTTGACTGAAAACTTGCAAGTGAACTGGCGTTTTTAAGATGACATAATTGAGATGCTGTAGCTCAAAAATATAGTAATTTTAACCATTTTTATATTAAATTAAGAAATCTACTGTGGAGCTACCTCAACCAGGCCAAAGGGTAAAACTTGAATATTTTTAAAACTAGCTTTTACAACTGGGGTTAAAAATTACTCAGTTGTTTAGAAGAAATCAAAAAATATATATGCAAAGATTCAGACGGTTTCTTACATTTTTTATTTAAGTGAGATTTGTCACTGATTTGTACTTTTTAAAAGTGGAAACAGTCAATTTATGATGGTGTGCTCTTTATAGCATCCTATGACACCATATGTTAAAACAGGCTAATTCTTTGTGCCACATTGGTGGGCGCCACTGCTATTGGACGCTTAGAAGCTTAGTAGATTTTGTAATGGGCATATTTTGGGATAACTGAAACACCCTCATCACTATATAAAATCACTAGTAAAACATTGTATTGTTGAAACTCAAATAGCAAAGTTCATACTATGATAAGGAATAAGGCTAGCATATTAAACATGGTTTTTTGAATGGCTGTATTATAGGGGTAGTACTATAAAAGTGGCGCTAATTTAGGTTGATTTATTATTTGAGTCTTAAATTAATACCATACTTTATTCCCAAGTAAAAAGGAAAAATCTTGCATCTATCACATAAAAGTATGATTGTATAGACAAACAAAATCAAAGATAGCGCCACCGCGCCGTTTTGGTTTAAGCCTAAGTGCTGCAGCGCCAACTGAAAATTATTCCAGGCGCCGCCTTGCAGATATTTTAGTTGCTGTGGCGCTGCTTTTCAGTGGATTGGATTTTTTAATTACAATTATAAATCTACTACTGATCCAAAATATCTTTCTTTTTTCAATTATCCTATTGAGACTAGTACTTAGAAATATGATTAATAATTAGATTAACATTTTGGGATTTGAAAATGGTGCCGCGGCAGTGCTTGATGTAAAAGTAAGTTGGGGCCTTGGCAATTAAAATATTTGCAAGGCAGTACCTGGTGTTTTTTTGAGTGGTGCAGTGGCAATTTATGTATGATAGGGACGGCACGGCGGCGCATGTCATTGGGTATTCTGCAGTAATGATCCAAAATCTACTGCCAATTAAATATATATAAATTTTATATTATAAATTTTTGACAATGAGGTTGCAGTAATTATATTCTGTGAGCTCTGTCATGATTGGCATCATTTGTTTTTTACTGTTAATTTATGGAGTTGGCTGATGTAATCCTAATCTGTGATTTCTGTCATAATTGGCATCATTTCTTGGTCAAAATTTCCAACATATCCCCCACTTGACCAAACACTACTTTCTTTCTTCATCAGATGAATCCCAACTCCAGCAGCAACAACAATAGTATGTGTCAAGCTTACAACAAAATGATGGCTTCAATGGACAAAGCAGAGCGGCGCACTTTTCAAAAAATGCCGTGCTCAGTTTGTATTGCTTTCTTGGATTGACTTTGGGCCAGTGACTCTCAGTTTTGCAAACAGGACTGCACAACCACTGTGGCTGGCTCTGAGCGTAGTACTGCGCCAAAATCCAGCGCTGGATATTTCCCTGATGAGGACTCCATGTTTGAGGAGCCTCTTCCTATCAGCAGTGCGCCTCCCAGTAGCAATCATTCTGGTGCTCAGCACCCCTTTCCTCAACGCCTTCCTTCTACTGGTGCACCTCCCCCTACCCCATCTGCCATGCTCCGCGCCTGCCGCAACTCCAACAATGTGGTGGTGGACTACCTGACCTTCTTAGAAAGTTTGGGATCTGCCACCATGAGGAGACAATGTACAGCTTTGTACAGGCAATGCATTCTGATGAGGATGTGATGACCCCTATTTGGGCAGGGGAGTTATACCACAGCTGCTACAATGCCTCCTGTTTGGCCGCTGAGGTGCGTCTAGGGCTGCAGTCAGCTACCTTGCTTCCCAGTCAGATCTCCGCCCAACACGCTCATACCATTGCCATCTGCAATGAGTATATTGACAAGGTAGCTTGGGATTGGGCTCTTGAGCTTGCCGCTGACCCCTCCTTCCATCAAACCTTGGACTTGCCCGTCCAAGCCAATACTAACTGTTGCTTCTCCACCACATTTAAGGCGTATTTCTGAGCTGTTACCACTGGCAATGCTTCCCTTTACCTTCCTTTGGCTGCTGCAACTTGCCACTTCATGTGGTATCCTCCTGAGAGTTGCCAGCCTGGCCAGCCCGGGTACGCTGGTTGTTGCTTGGAGCATTACTGCTCCCTGGCTTACCAGCTCCACATCCCCTTACCCATATCCTATTCCTACATGGAAAATGTGTTGATGGACTGCTTCACCATAGGTGCT
The DNA here is from genome assembly GCA_014839935.2 of Entomophthora muscae. Classification (NCBI taxonomy): domain Eukaryota; kingdom Fungi; phylum Entomophthoromycota; class Entomophthoromycetes; order Entomophthorales; family Entomophthoraceae; genus Entomophthora; species Entomophthora muscae. The sequence continues at coordinate 6,120 of QTSX02003949.1, read as the reverse complement.
GCATTTTCTGCTCATAGTGGCTGGGGCCATTTGGTGCCAGTTAGTCGTGTCCAACTTCCCTTGTGCAACTGGTCTTCTTTGTCACGCAACTCCCAGTTGGCCTGGGCCCAAATGCTAGTGATCCTGGCCCACATGCGCCAGCGCCTGGACAACAACCGCTATACAATCCCTATCTATGAGCGCCCAGTGATCACTATTCAGCGCCCCGCCAAGCATCCCCGCCCTGCCAATTGTCAGGCCTCTCCTCCCACCACGTCTTCTGCTCAGCAGTGTGGAGGCGCCCACAACACAAGGGACTAATCCCACTGAACCTGCCTTTTCCTTTTCTTACAATAAACTTGCTTTTGCTTATCCTCTTTTTTATTGTTTCTATTATTTTTTGTTCTTATTTTTTATTATATTAAGTTTTTAATTATTGTAGTTATCTTCAAAATTTGGTGCTTAAAGAAATATTATTGATTAGAGGAGTTTGTATGTTGGGGATTTAAATCTTGCGCTGCCGCAGGATTAAAGATGTTTGCAAGGCAGCACAGCGGCGCCCAAGACTTTTACAAGTTGGCACTACCATGCTTTTTGTTTGTTTAAGGCGGCACAGTGGCGCTTAAAGATGGGTAGTTCTGTAGTTAAATTTACTAAGTTTTGGTAATCTTATTTGGATAACACTCTTTTTATTTTGATTTGAGATAGTGTTTTTATAATGCGGTTTTTTGAGATGCTGTATTAGAAACCAATATGTGAAAAATAACTATTTAATAATTTTTATTAAGTTTTTTTAATTTTGCTGATGTAAATCCTGACGCCATCTCAAAATTTTTTTGAGATGGCGTCTTTTGAGATGATGTTTTTGAGATGGTGTATTGCACCATTTTTCCATAATACCAACAATTGCTGTGGACTTCTTGTAGTCCCGTGTCTCCTTGATGAGCCTGATAAAGGTCTTGCAGGTGGCGTTGGGGATGACGTGGTAATTTGGCTTTTTGGCGTTGGGAAGTGGATCCACAGGCTCAGCCACAACACAGGGCATATGCACCTTGTTGTAGAAGGACGTGACTTTTTTGAGCGCCTGCTGCCCATTGGTGGTTTGATAGTATTGTGGCTCCTTGTTGTCATCTTGCCCTTTGTTATCACTCATGTAAGGCTTGTACATGGTGTCAAGGACTTGCTTAACTTTCTCCATGATAGTAGCCAAAACACCATTATGGCGGTATACAGGATTGTATACATAGGACACCCTCTCAGTGGTGACTCCAGTTACTGTTTTGGTGGTGGTGACCTTGGTGTAGTTTCTGGTTAGCTTGGGGACCCTGTGATTTATACTCCATTTCCTTGCACCCTGTACACCTTGGAATGGTTGTGTCAGTGCAATCTCAACATTATTCTCTTCTTCACTGTCTCCTTTCTGAGTTGGCACTTGTGTTGCACTAACTTTATTTTTTGACCCACAAGGGCGTCCACACCCGCGGCGTACTCCTCTGGCTTCTTGGCTCTGTTGTTGTGATGTGTCCATTTTGGTATAAAAATAAAATGAGATTAAATTACTTTAGCTATATAATTTATTTATTATAATTTTTTATCTGTCCATATATATTAGCCTAAAGGCTTGTAGTCACTACTGTTTATTTCAAATTAGACTTTTATATCTCTATATTAATTATTTGTGGTTGTAAATGTGTACTGCTAATTGTATGTTTTGATAAATTTGATCTTTTTATTAATTTTAATCCCAAAACAGACACTCAGAACATTTATTTTCTTTTTGTATTCTAGATAGTATGTCTTAATTAGAACAAGATGGTAACAGTATTATAGATCATCTGATTTGTTTTGATATTTGATGTTTTTGTTGTCTGTCTCAGTTGCTATTGGGGTTTGTTGTTGGATCAAGTTTTTAACTTTTGTGACTGAGTTTTATGTGTTCTTAAAAAATAGTAAACATATTAGATTCATTTGTGACTTGTAACTCATGTGATCTAGTGTTTGGTTTATTTGTTGTTGAATCCTCAGACATTTGTCCCAGTTTGCATGGGTTGTTGTGTGACGGGACATTTTTGTCAAATAGTGTACATTTTCCATGAAAAAAGCTTATATTTATATCTAAAAAGTTGTAATTAGTTGGGTGACTGAACCTATGTGTTCTAAAATAAATACTATATGTTTATTTCAACAGGTTTGAAAACTACTCTAAGGTTTTATCTGGGAATATGTTAAGCAAGGGATCAGCACATAAAATTAGCAACTCTCATAATTAGGAGATGATGCCTGTAATTTGACATATACCACAGGATCCTCTGTACCGTTAGCTATGTTATGGGGTGTCTCTTTGATTGCACCCTTTGTATTGTGAGATACACAGGGGGCAGGGAGTAATCCTGGTCACAACACTTAATCTTTTTCTATTAATCTTACTCTTTTATTCTTTAATTTTTTTCTCTTTTCTAATCTCTTTCTCTTATTTCTAAGCCATCCTAGGTGACTTACCCCTTGGCTCTCTCTTCCTTCTCTCTTTTAGCTACTTTTGATGACTTACACCTAGGGGTTCTATTCCTTCTCTTTATTGGCCAATATATATGATTTATACCTAGGCTTTTTCCCTTTTTTTAGACATTATAAGTGTCTTTTAATAAGGCTTTTGGAAGCAAGAATTCACTCTCTTCCTGCTACTTTCTTCTCCTCTTTGCTCTCCAATCAGCTAGCCTAGGAATTTGCAGAGTCACCAACTCTACTTCCTGGACATTGCTCTGATTCCCTGGGCTAAATATCTGTTTCTCTGCACAGCTGCCCCATAGGTGATCTCAGACCCCTATACTTGAACAGTGATAGTAAAATTCTCTCTTAAGACCACCCATAAGACATAGGCAGAGAAACTCTTACGCTCTAATAGTGACCTAGCTGGACTCTCCTCCCCCAGCTGGTATCAGGATCTCAGTGCTGCTTCAGCACTCCATCATCCTAGGTGCCACCAACTGTCTTGTTTTAACCATCCCAGTGTGCTATATTTACCCTTCTAAAGAACTAGTAAGGGGCTATCCTTCTAATAATCCAAGGCATAAAGAACAAACAAACAAAACAACAACTATTTACCTTCTACTAAGCAACCACTCTCTATTTAGCCAACTACTGATCTTGCCTGAAAAATAGCTCTCATGTGAATTATCACAATATCTCATAATATGTAGTGGCACTTGTAGAGCCACCCCATGACATATCTAATAGCATGATCCCTTTTGCCTCTGATATTAGGATACTGGCAATATCCCCAAATCAGGAGCAAACCCAATTCCAGACGTCAATCCTTCAATAAGTTATTCATAGTTCAAACCATACTTGGATCACACCACAATGCCACCTCCTTGTGGATTAGAGGCTTTCTTTCACAGTATAATAACTCTAAGTTCTAAATAAAGCTATCATATTATCCTTATTCTCTGTCTTTTCCTTTTGGGCTGTTGTCTTTCCCAATTCAAGTACTGAACTATAGTTAGTCCAGCTGCAACTAGGCAAATATGTATCATCTTTTCAGAACAACTCTTTAAGCTAATTTGGGATTAGCTTAAATATTACCTTTCTGGTATCTGAAAGGCTTTTACAAGTTTTTGTTTTTATCTATGTTCAGCCGGAACTTTCACCACCTTTTTGCAGTTAAATAGTTTATTCTCGCTTTTATGGCTCATATTTGATGAGATTTTATTTTAAACTACAGACTTCAACTTTACTGGCGCAGTGTGAAAAGCAGTTTTCGCAGCTCCTTATAAAATCTATACATAAATGTATTTTAGTTCGAAATCCAACCCCTAATCCGAGATTAACTCTCTTGGTTTTCGCAAGCTGTGAGCTTGCCAATTTGAATGCGACGTAGCAAGTGTAACGTAATCAGACTCAAGATTATTTTCTGTTGCTTCAAATACTCATCGTTGACCTTTCAGACAAGCAACTATGACTTCTGTTGGCACTGGTGTAAGTTACACCCTTTAATCAAAAATAAACCATTTTATGGAGATTTAAATCCTGATAATGATATTATGTTTGCCTCCTATATTTAAAATTTTAAACCCTTTAATGAGCGTTTAGCTTCCTTTTCAGTTCTCGTAACTCTGTTAATTTTTTCAGTATGATTACTCTGCTTCGACCTACTCTCCAGATGGTCGTATTTTCCAGGTTGAGTATGCTCACAAGGCAGTCGAAAATGCTGGGTAAGTAAAATTCCTAACCAATAGTTAATCAAACTCAGAACCATAATTAGCATCCGGTTCAAGGATGGTGTTGTTTTAGGAGTTGAAAAGCTCGTTCAATCCAAGCTTTTAGTTCCTGGTTCAAATCGTTCTATTTTGTCTGTTGATGAGCATGTTGGATTGGTTAGTTTCAATGCACATTAACTTTTCTAAATTTTTATTCAAGGCTACCTCTGGAATGTATGCTGATGGTAAGCATCTTGTCAAAAGAGCTCGTGAAGAAGCCCAACAGTATCTCAACATTTACCGATCTCCTATTCCTGGAAAGGTTTATTGCTTTTATAGCAGGCTCTAATTTATAGATGATCGCTGATCGGGTATGCAACTATGTTCAAGCCCATACGCTTTATTCCTCAGTCCGTCCTTTTGGTGTCACTGCAATCCTTGCGGCTCATGATCACAATGGTCCCTATCTTGGCATGATTGAACCCTCTGGAGTTGGATGGGTATTTTTCTTCCGAGTTTGATATACTAACTGCTGTTAGGGCTATAGGGCATGTGCTGCCGGAAAAGGTCACAAAGTAGCCAAGACTGAACTTGAAAAGCTTGATCTTGATAATTTGGATGCTCTCCAGGCTGTGAATGAAGTTGCTAGAATCTTGCTAACTTGCCATGATGATTCCAAAGATAAGCCCATTGAACTTGAAATGACTTGGATTGCCCCCCAGACTGATTTCCACCATGAACGTGTGCCTCAGGATATTTTAGACCAGGCCCGTCAGTTCGGCGAGGTAACTTGATTTTAACTTAACCACGTTGTTTATATTTCATTCAGGATGCCATCAAAGCTCGGGATATGGAGGATTAAACAACATCTACTATCCACCTTATTTACGTTGGAATGACTCTGGCCTTATTCCTTTTTTTGAAATATTGAAGTTATTAGTGCATTAGTCTTTTTTGCCCCTGTTATTACGCTATATATCATCGATTAACCCTTGAATGTAACCTGGGTTTTTGTCATGATCTATTACTTCCAATTATCATTTCTCTATCTGTTCTCTGACTTTAAAGTAATAATGCATCCGATGCAGTGAAAATTTATTCTTTCTATTGGTGTCTATTTTTAAATAACTTATCGGTTTTTCTTTGTCTGATTTGCGTAAGCTTGGCTTGACGAAGCATGTTGTTCGTATTTGTACGATTGCTAATAAAAGCAGAACTCAAAGTTATATGCGTGCTGAAATAAGGCTTTAGATTTAAAAGCCTTTATATCTATTATAATACTCTAATTTTTTAATCAGACTTCATGTTGCCAGATGCTATTTTCTTTAACGCTTATATTGACATACATCTTTGTAAAATGGCTATCTAGTTGGCTACCTAGCACATAAAGTGCTGTCCCAACCTAACTTTCTACCTGGCTCTAACTCCCCTAAAGTTCTTGATCAATGCTAAGTAGTTTATTTTTAAACTCAATAAAAAAGGTTTGAAACCTACACATCCGCGTATACAGTAGGCTTATAACCTATTGAGACAAATGAAAATATACTAGCCTAAAACAAATCAGTTCAGTCTAGAACAAAAATCAACTTTTTTAAAAAAAATAAGATCTCATTTCACAGAAAAATGAGTACCAATGGACAAAAAGGTCTAGATATACAACAAATGATACATAGTGCGAACAAATTTATTTGGAGGTAACAACAACACAGCTGATCAAACAAAAAACAATTTCAGTTGCATTCAAGAGCCACTATCTTTATTAAGTTCAAGGGGGAAAAATGAACTCACGCTCTAAAGTGAAAATCTCAATCCAGCCACAAACCACTATAGCAACTAAAACAAAAAAATATCAGATATCAAAACAAATTAGTGAAGTTTTCACACTGTTATCAGTACACCCTAATTAAGAGATATAATCTGGAGCAAAAAGTGGTAATCTAATATT
>QTSX02003948.1:0-31260 GCA_014839935.2 Entomophthora muscae | reverse complement strand
CATTGTTGGAAGCCACATGATGTTCATGTAAGTCATGGCAGTGTTGCAACATCTTCAATTACTCTCTCTCAGGGAATTAACACCCCGAGTAAATCACTGAGCGGCTCACCAAATGGTTCACTGCCCAGCCAATAAACCGGTGGCACCATTATCAGTTAACCATCTATGACAGGGATCACTCAATCCAGATCCTAAATGGATCACAACTTGATTAAGCCTTGTGACTTAAGAGGAACACTACTCATATAAGCCCCATGACCCCCATGATGTACATGGACAGTATGTGGCTTTTCATGATACTATATATTATTCTATATTCATATTCAATAAAGTATCATTCTCTTCTTAATCTTCCCCTTTATTTTGTTTATTATACTTCCCAGAAGTATAAACTCAACAGCAATCATGGGGCTTTTCCAGGTAATTTTCTGATTAGGGCTCAAAGGTTTGGTCCTGGTATAAGATGGACAGCTGATAAGAGTACCACCGTAAGAATAGGGGGCAGGTTAAATATAAATATAACCATACTCTCAACCATAATAAAAATCATGGTTTTGGCAACAACCAAATGGTTGTCACCAACAGTTCCTGGGGAGCCAAAGGGGGGATGGAATCAACTGAACACACAAGGCAACAGATAAAACCAAATGGCCAATTTCACTAACAAGTTTTGAGCTTTATTAGATTAGAGAATGATGAAGCAAGGTCTTTTATAACTCTTGCTTTCATTTAAAGGGAGGGGATTTGGGTGGGAAGATGAATGTCAAAACTAATCAACCAACAATATGAGGGAATGTGGATGCATCTCTTGAGGCAGGCAAATCTGGACAGATTCAAATGGACAACATCAAAGGAAAAACTGACTCAATCTAAAATTGAGGAACCTGTCTTGGATGAAATTACCACTGCTCCTGGCTGCTCTTGCACATGATATTTAACCAGAGGTGTCTCTTGAGTGGGTTAGGTGGGGGCATCTTCAAACTAATTCAGCAAATAATAGTGTGAGGACCTTTCTTGGGGGTTTTCAGTTAATCTTTGGATAAATATCCAGGCATAATCTGACAGAGATCCCCAAACATTTGGTGAGGATTGAAGTAGAGGACCAAGGGGGGAGGCGTAACCTTACAGCCACTAACTTGATGATCAACCAGAGAATCACTCAGGGTGTAAATTTACTCCCCCTTTAGCTTTGGATAGGACAATCTTCCTGGAACACACAAAGAAAACTGCTTAGAATCCAGCTAAACCTCTTAATTCCTTAGAGGATTTAGCTCAAACAATTGATAAGAGATTTTTATTGACATATCCCTCTCAGGTGATAGCCACAAATGTCCAGATTTCTGTCCCTACTTGAGAAAAATCCCTGGTTAATTTGGATTGCTTTTTGGCTTGGTTCTTCCCCTATTTAAAACATATGAAGTGTAATCAATCAGGTTGTGCTTCTGCTAAATCAACAAATTTCAATCCAACTGGATTAAATGCCCCCCTGAAGCACCCCATATGCACCAACCAATCAGAGGTGAAGCCAGAAATTAATGGAAACCCTTCCAACCCACTGGATTCCCCCCTGCAAAATTTCTCCCCTGGCCAATCAGACCCATTGCCTGGGTCAGGTGACCTTTCAAATTCAAATCCTGTCCCTTGAAGCAAGACAGGGGACTTTTGGTCCCCTGCTTGCTCATTCTTTCTCATTAAAAGTTTGGTGACTAAATTTAAAAATATATATTCTGGTTGGACTCCTCTTTGAGTCCTTTGCTTTAAAAGTTATTGGTAGGAATTTTACTCTCCCTTACCTTTATTCCCTTCCCTTGGTCACCAGTTACTTTACGGAGCCTCCTAAAGTTAATGTTAGTATCAACATCAAGTCCTACCCTTTTTGCTTTTGAAATCTAGTTTGAGCCCGGATTTTTGGGATATTATATTACATAATTACCTACTTTAATTTAGTTTCTGCTTTGCTTTTGCTCCCGCCTTGAACCTGAAGCCTGTTTGCTTGTCTTGACAGGCACCACTTGGATTATATCATCAAATTTAAGGCTTCCAGGTCTCCTCCTTTTACTTCCAGAGTCAAAAAGAATTTCTCTTTCTCCTGGTGCCTATTTTATGCCTGGATTCTCTATTGTAAAGCCCACAATCTCCACTGTTACCATCTCTAATGCTGGTCCCAATTCTAAAGTTTGTGGCCTTTACTCTGTCTCTGGTTCTCCTATTTATTTGGTCTACTTCTCCTGACCTCTGAGAGCAGATCTTCTCCCCAATTCTCCAAGTGGGTGATAACCCCTCTCATCTTCTACATCTTGTGGAAGATCTCCTTGGATGGGCACAGGACCTCCTTATCTCTGGTGAGCACTTGGTGAAAAGTCTCACTTGTGACAATTTGAGCCCACTCCTTCTTGACTTGCCTCCTGGAGCTTCATGAAGAGATGACCCCCTTGTACCTGCACTCCCAGTAGAGGACCCCCAACCCATTTCTTGGACTGCGCCTGCGCCTCAGGGCTACAGCACTCAGAGAAATCCTGGGCTGCTTTCAGGAATGGCTCTGATGGGTTAATTCCTACTTCCTGCAATTGTCCTCCATGTCCTCTCTCTTGAATCCTGTTTGAGCAGCCATCACAGCGTTGCACTAGATGGCATCCTGATTGATTCTTTCCTGGGATGGGAGCCAAACTTAGTTAGCTTGGCATCCCTCTCTTACACAGGGGATCATTTCCCCAGGAGGGAGTAATCACAGACATTGTTATATCACCCCCTGGGGTACTGGAAGGTGGAGCCTTGGGAATTTTCTTGAGAGTGTGAAGGATTTGAGACTTTGCAGGTGCCAATCCCTTTGACAGGTTAGGTATCCTTGGGCTTGACCTCCATCTCAACTCTGGGTCCTCTTAATCCTGGTTCCAACTTGTTCAGGTTGTGGTTGACAACCCAGATCTTGTGACAAAAATTGACAGATAGTAAGAAGAGGTCTCCACGTGGTGGGGAATAACCTCCCAAATCCATATAGAGTTGATGATTAACCACCACCAAAGCTTCAAATACTGCTTGGTAAAATTTTCAAAAGAAACTCTGGGGGTTAACAGAATGATTAAACCCAACCAAGGGAGTCCTAGGTACAGTAGTTTTAAAAGCTATGGCAACAACCAAAAATACCTCAGATTTAAATAAAAATAGTTTCAGATTTGAACAAAATCCAAGCCGTGCAAGATTCAGGATTCAATCAATTTAAAAAAATTCAGCTAATAAATGAACTGTCAAACAAAAAACAAAAAATTTCACTAGCCCATTATAAAAAATTATATCAAACATCAAGTAGTGTAGTTCAAACCACAAACCAAATGAACTGATGCAACAAGTGAGATGGATGGATGCTGTTGCAACTGAACCAATGAGGATTCAGTATTTGAATTGGGGAAGACAACAGTCCAATAGAAAGGACAGGGATAATAAGAATAAGTTATTGTTTATTGCAGAATAATACAATTAATATACAATATGGGAAAGCCACAAGGACACAAGGGGGTGGCACACTCCATGTAAAGATTGAAGCCAAGTAATAACTTGTGCTGGATCAGTAGGTTAAATTGGCAGCGCTCCTAATTAAGAAGAAGTGCCCACAGTTCAATATTGCTAGCAGAATGGCCCATGTTGTTAGATACGTCAAGGGGCAACTCATTGAGTGCGCCCTATGTATTGTAAGATATGTTGGCAGGCAAGTCTGGAAACTTGGTTGCAACACCCCCCTTGCCCCCTGCTTGTCACCAGACACAAGGATCAGAGTCTGCGGAAGATCTGGGCAGGTCTGCACAAACAGCTTTTGTGTGGGGATGGCATGGCAGGGGCGCAAGCAATCATGGTGGAGTTTCTTGGTGTTCCCTTGGGCATCCTCAAGCCAATAGGTGTGGTTTTCATAGACTGCAGCTATCTTGAAGGGTCCCAAGTGGTTGGGTTCTAATTTGGATGAATTGGGGTTGAGGGTGTAGACGGGGTTGCCTACAGCGTACCTGGCTTCAAGGTGTTTGGTCCCTCCTTCAATTTGTTTGTGTTTGATTTCTCAGGCCTTGGTATGCCATTGGTTTAGGGATGGAGTTGTCAACAGGGGGCTTTTCAGGAACTGTAGACTGTAACTTCCCCTGTTCAACTCCTGTCAGACTGTCAGGCGTTCCAAAGGCCAATGCACCGGGGCTGAACCCAGTACCTCTGTTGATTATTGCTTGTAAGATAAGTAGAGCAGTGGGCAAGTGTTCAGTCCACGCGGTATTGGGGTGTTCCTGGGAGAGCTTGACAATCCATTGAACCAGGGAGCCATTTAACTGCTATACATGTCCATTGGCTTGCGGATGATAGGGAGTGGTGACTATCTGTTGGAGGGCATTCTTGGCGCAGTACACCTTCATGACCTGCCCAACAAGTTTGGGGCCACCATCTGTGATGAGACTCTTGGGCCGCCCAAAGAAGACCACAATTTCCTTGCCAATGAAGAAGATGATGGTGGTGGCAGTGTGGTTAGTTGTTGCCCAGGCCACTGGCCAATGAGTGAAGTAATCAATGGCAGTTATGATGTATTTCTTCCCCAGTCTGTCTTCAGGGAGGGGCCCAACAACATCAAGAGCCCACTGTTAGAAGGGTTCCATGCCTTGATGGGCAGGACAGACATAGGGGGTGCAGGTTTAGACGTGTTCTTTTCACATAGAACACACATTTTGAGGAGATCCAAGATATCTTGGTGCATACACAGCCACCAAACCTTTTGTTTCATGATCTCAAAGAGGTTGCACCCTCTGATGTAACCCAAGGTGTAGTGGTAATGCAATATTGTGTTGCCTCCTTGTGTGGTGGGAATTTAAGGCATCTTCTCACCTGTCTCCTCCTGGTGCAGACGCTGCCAGCATCTGTGGTGAGCTGGCTTTCATTGTCCTTCAGCTTGGAAATGATTACTGAGTTAAGGCCTTTGTAACAAGTTGCTTCAGGACGGAGGTACAACATTGGCCAGTCTGGATCCAAGCCATTATCCCCAGTGATGGACACTACATAGAGCCGTGACAGGGGTCAGCTGTGACAAGTTCCTTCCCAGGCTTGTACTCAATGCGCAGCTGGTAGGGGGATAGACACTTGATCCATCCTTCTTGGCGGCATGTCAAGTGGGAATGTGTGTTGAAGTACTGGAGTGACTTTGTAAGGGTTAAATGGCGGGCTGTAAGATGCAATGAAAAACAGTTTGGATAAAATAAGCAAATTGTCAGTTGCTTCAATAACACTAAACCAAATTAATAAGAGGGGGTTACTAATTTTGTGCCTTTGTGAGTGTAGCAAATGGCAGACATTAGGACCCAAATCAAGAACATTAATTGAAGAGGTAAATTGGAGGACAAAGCCAGAGGAATCAAAGGGTACAAAGCAGGCCAAGGCGCGGTCAAGGAGTTGGCAACAAACTGAAAGAGAGCGGCCAACATACTGTCAACCACTGGGGCCAAGAGGCCAAGATACTCTAACATGAGGTTTTTTGGAGACTTATTTTGTTTATTCTTCAGGGAAATATAGCTATCTAGAAACAAGTTTCTAGAGAGGAAATGGGGAAGTCTTAAGGGAGTTCAGGATGAGACAGGAGGGGATTCCAAGGCTTCTGATTGGCTGGCAAGAATATTTTCAGCAGTTGGTGGTCCTGCATTGGAATTTGAGTCAATGACATCATAATTCAAAAATTCCAACAACCAGTGGGTTGAGCGCTGCCATCCCCAAATAGTGTATAACACGTAATTTTCTTGTCATAATTATTTGGGGAAAAATAAGGCAGGTCCAGATTTTTGAGGGCTATTTGGGCAACCCAAGCTTTGACCCATTTTTTGTCTATGACAGCATTTAAGTTGTCAATTTCTTTCAGGGGTTTGGCTGCGATTCTTTGCTGATTTTGGGGTTTACAAGGGCGTACTATCCCTTTCATTTGATTTTCTACTGTAACAGACATGTGATCTGTCAGGATGCGGGGTGGAAAGGTAGCCCCTTCTGGGTAACAGCGCCATTTCTCAACGCAGTGTACAATTATTGCCAATTCTTTATCATGTATAGGGTAATTTTTTCTGAGTCCGTAAGTTTCCTGGACTCATATGCCATGGGGAAGAAGACGCCTTTGTTGGTTTCTACCTGTAGTATTCCCCCTATGGCCCTGTCAGAGGCATCAGTCCAAAGTTTGTACTGGCAGTTCCAATTGGGGAACTGTAATACAGGCACAGTTGTAAGTCTTTGCTTCAACGTCTCAAAGGCTTGATCTCTGACAGGGGTCCAATGCAAGTGCTGTTTAGTGTTTAAGAGCTTGGTGAAAGGTGCAATTAGTTCTCTGCAATTGGGAATAAACTTGAGCACATAGCTAATCATGCCTAAGAAGGTACACACCTGACCCACATTGGTGGGAGGTGGGATGCTGGTGATTGCCTTGATTTTGGCAGGGTCAGGCTTTATCCCTTGGGCAGAGATGTTATGCCCAAGGAACAGCAGCTCCAACTTGAGGAACTTGCATTTGGAGGGCTTAGCTTTTAGCTGATTTTTCCAAAGGATGTCAAGGATAGCACAGAGGTGTTGGAGGTGCATGGTTGATCTTGACTGAAGACAATAATTTCATCAAGGTACACAACCACACATTTATCAACCAGTTCCTCAAATGCTTTGTTCATCAACATGGCAAAGGTGGAAGGAGTGTCAGTCATTCTGAAGTTCATGACCCAACACTCAAACGACCTGTAGTGTGTTCAGAAGGCAGTTTTTGCTTCATCCCCTGGTGTAATGCAAACCTGGTTGTACCCCGCAGTGAGATCAATCTTGCTAAAGACCTTCACACCTGCAAGTGTGTCAAACAGGTTGTCAATCAACGGCAGGGGGTACTTATTCTTAACTGTCACAATATTTAGGGCGCGGTAATCTGTGACTAGACAAAGGGTCTCATCCTTCTTGGCTACAAAGAAGACTGCAGCTCCATATGGAGAGAGCAAGGGGCAAATGAAGCCCTTGTCAAGCGCGCCCATGAGGTGCTGGCGGAGGGTCTCATCTTCCTTTGGTGTAAGACAATATAAGGGACGTGCTTTGGGTAATGACCCTTGAAGTTTTACAGCATGCTGAATCTCCTGTGGAGGGGTAGTTGGTCCAGTGTTTCACTGAAGACATCCTTATACTCCTCAAGGAGTGTGGCAAGCACTGGTAGTGGTGAAGTGGTCAAGGGAGGGGCCGCAGGTGGTTCAGCGCGGATAGCTTTACTGAGCATTGATTGAAGTCTAGTTTCCCCTTGAAATTGTACAAGCCTGTTTTGGTTATTCTGAAAAACACAGTATTGTGAAGAAGCCTGCTCATTTCAAAAGAATAGATCTGAAAACCCATCCCATTTCTATTGAGGGTGATAACAGGTGTATCCCAGTCAATGTAGGGACAATTGTGACAAAGCCAGTCAAAGCCAGCAATTAAATTGTGGCTGAGCCCTGCCATGATTGGCCCAGAGAGCTTAACCTGGATGTTCCCCATTCTCACAGAGAAGGGTACCCTTGCATGTATAATTGCTACTCTACAGGAGTCAGCTATCTGTACTGCCTTGAATCTGCTTGGCACGCAGTATAACTGTTGAGAATCAGCAAACACTTGGTCAACCATGGTGTGGTTGGCCCCGGTATCCACCAATAGTTTGTGGGTATTCCCATAAAAACAAAAGGATAAGCCAAGCAGGTTACTTTATTGAGAGAGTGGCTTGCTTGAAGTACAGTGTTGCCACTATGAACCTGGAAGACATCAAGGGTTTCAACTTTGTGTACATTGTAGTCGCAGGGGTTCTTTGCTAGGAGGGATTGAGAGTGGGGGTCAAGTGGGGTTGTAGAACCTCTTGTAGCTACAACCCCCAGACTTTTTCCTGGTCCTCAGTTTGTGCTAGCTGGAGTTCCCCCTTGCAGGGGTGTTTAATCCCTTTTTACTGCTGTCAGGGCTGCCAGCAGCCTACTTGGTTTTAGGCGCTACTAGGTGTTGCACGAGGTTAAGGTGGAGCATCATTTGTGCAGCAGAAACCCATTGAAGCCTGGTTATTGGCCTCCACAATGGCTTTTTAATAGTCATCAATGGAGGTACAACAACCTACAGGACCCACTTGCAGATATGGGGCTTGAGCCCATTGACTATCAGGGTCAAGAGCATAGCATTTCTGTTGGTCACAGCTTTTAGGGCGGCAGCAAGAGCTTGCTGCCAGGTGGTAAGGTATTTGGGAATGGAGCCAGCCTGCTTAATTGCCAGGAGGGGAGTTCCCACCATAATAGGCAAGAAGGTTTTGCTGTAGCAAGACTTTGTGGTGTCCCTGAATGCCACCCAGGTGACCTTAATTTCCTGACTGGCCCAGTTGGTAAACCACACATCAGCGGGCCAGGTGAGGCGCCCAGACACTGTGGCAACCCACATGGGCTCAGGTACTTGACAGATAAAGAGGCAGGTTTTGGTGAAGTGAAGCCAACTGAAAATGTTGGCTCCTTTGACCCCACTTGCAAAGGATTCCAGATGAAGGTTGAGCATGCACTGTGAAAGGTCCAACTGAGGCGGTGTGACGTTGGCGTCACACTGTCTAAGGAAGAGACAATTATAAACACTTGTAAGAACTAGCTGGTCTTGGTAAATAACATACCTGTTGGGGATGTCCCCCTCAGGGATTGGTAGTAAAGTCTCTTGATGGGGAGTAGCCATTAAGCCTGTACTCTGTTCTTTCTTGGGGGGGAATTTTCCTTCTAGGTAAGTTGTGAACCTACCACTGCTACCACTGTTGCAACTGAACCAATGAGGATTCAGTATTTGAATTAGGGAAGGCAGCAGTCCAATAGAAAGGACAGGAATAATAAGAATAAGTTATTGTTTATTTCAGAATAATACAATTAATATACAATATGGGATAGCCGCCAGGCCACAAGGGGGTGGCATGGTGGCACGCTCCATGTAAATATTGAAGCCAAGGAATAACTTGTGCTGGATCAGTAGTTTGAATTGACAGCGCTCCTGATTAGGAAGAAGTGCCTGCAGTTCAAAATTGCTATAGGAATGGCTCATGCTGTTAGATACGTTAAGGGGTAACTCATTGAGCTCCCCCTGTGTATCATAAGATACATTGGCAGGCAAGTCTGGAAACTTGATTGCAACAATGCTATTCTGGAGTATATTGTAATCCAATCAGGATTCATAAGAGGCATCAACAGAAGGACTAAAATGAAACAAAACTTGGGCAATCTAGAAGCAAGATTCAACAAGCATGAAACAAAATGAAGTCACACAAGATTTTTAATGTGAGCAGCCTAAAATAGAAATATAAAATTTTAACAGCCAATCAACAGCTATTCAATTTAGGGACAGAGGCGTTTTATTCATTTTTATGGATCCTGATTTATATGAAATGGTTTTGGGAACCTTCAAAATGTGGACTTGAGATTACAATAAAAATAAAGTCAAAAAATTTAAGCTTCTACTTTTAGTGATTTTATCCTATGGTTTTTTACAATGGTTTTTAACAGCAACATTTTTGACGGCGCCAGCAGCCAAGCCAGCTTCAATGGAGGTGAAGCTCAGGGTGTGGAGGCACCCGTTTATACCCAAGCCTTTGAGGCAGGTAACAAGGAAGCCAACCTATACTTGACCCCCAACCCCTAAGGCTTTGACTTGTCCAGTAATCACATAGTGTCTAGCTCTGCCTCTGCTCCTGTACCCACCCCCGCACAAGTTGCCTGCCAACCAACCAATCAGGATGGCAACCTCAATCAAGAACAACTTCCTGCCACCACCCAACCTGCACCCCTCAGCCAATCAAGCTTTAGCTCCTGCAGCCCAGCAGCCCAAGCAACAAATCATCACCAACCAAATTTTCCAGGAAATTGTGGCCCTGAACCTGCAGGGTCTGTCCTGGGATTAAATTGTAACCCAATTGCAATTCACCCAAGCCACAATAATGCGGGAATTCAATAACTTAATGAATAAGGGGAATCTGATTGGGACAGCTAAGAAGCCCAAGAAGGCCCCCAAGTCCCAAATCACAGAGGACTGCCCAATCATGCTTGATCTCTTACAGAGGGACCCCAAGCTTCCCTTGACCCAGGTCCAGAAGCAACTTGCACACCATGGCATTTGGGTGTCTGAGCGCATGGTGCAGCTCTGGATGTATGGGAAGGTGGCATCAGTCCATGTGCTGACCAATGTTGCCGGCAACCAATGGAATGGCGCTGATGATTCCCCATATGATCCTGCTATCAAATACACCCTGGTCCAATTCTTGAATAGTCTAAAAGATGATATAATCTTCATCTCCTACTACAAGCTATCAATAGCTTTTGATGATTTTGGCAAGCAAGGAAGAACCACCACTCAAAAAGGAAGGAAGAAGGTCAAGAAGGGAACCTTTATTGGTGCATTTCTGGCTGCTTCAGCCAAGGGTTCTGTCTGTTATCAGACAAACCCAGATTTCACCAATGGCTACAAGTACAGCCACATCCTTGGTGGATTACTTGACTCTTGGGATGGCTCAAATTCCAAGCACTGGGTTTTCTTGAGCCACCAGATGGAGGGTAGCTCCACCGCCCTTGAGGCTATCCAGGGACGCAGGCACCAGGCCTCTGTGTACCCAGCCAGACACACAGACATCCATCTGGCTGATGTTGTGTTCTTTAATATTGGTGATACACTCCAGGAGCGCCGCCCTCAGGCTTTTAACAACCTCTATCTTGGGGTCCTTGACCACAATTCTCTCTTTGGTCACCAAATGGTAGCTGACTTGTTTTCCCAAATTGTCTTCCATGTGAACATGGGCAATCAATCACGGAAAGACAAGCGCCTCCCATCCTGTGCCACAGTCACCTACCAGTCAATCAAGCCAATGACAGACAAGGAATATAACAAGCATTATATGGTGGCCATCACACGCAATCCTCCTACCCCCGCCACCACTGCCCCCCACCTTCCAGCCCCACCCACTCAATCCCAGACCTCACAGGCCAGCACTGTCTCAACGCCTTCCTTCCCACACCATTCCTCCTACTTGGCATCACTCTTCCCTGCCCCCTATAAACCCCCTGTTATCAAACATTTTTTATTTATATCATCTTTATTTTTAATTTCAATTGTTCATTTCTCTTTGTTTATAGTTGGTTTTATTCTTTATGTTCAGCTTATTTCTATAAAATCATATATTTACTATGTTGTGTATCTAGATCCAGAACACAGTTATTTTTAGCACTTAAACATAGCCCCCTGTGAAAATATTAACAACAATTTGGTGATCAGCTAAATTTGAATTAGAAAATTATAGTGTTAACTTTTTTAGATAAAGTTGTTACTGATCCAAATTCAAAACCTTAATGATAAACTTTAAGCCAATCAGGAGCCAAGTGATAAAGTGATTGTTGTGACATAAAGGGTCATTAAATAATTCTTTGATGCATGTGCGCTAATTAATATGATTGGCTGGATGTTTTGCCATTGTACACCATTACCTCTGTGGCAAGTTGTTGATGGAATAGTTCCCAATCAGCTGCTGGGTTAGCACTAGTCCACTAACAACTTGCCACAGCGGCAATGGCGTGCAATGGCAAAACATCCAGCCAATCATATTAATTAGCGCACATGCATCAAAGAATTATTTAATGACCCTTTATGTCACAACAATCACTTTATCACTTGGCTCCTGATTGGCTTAAAGTTTATCATTAAGGTTTTGAATTTGGATCAGTAACAACTTTATCTAAAAAAGTTAACACTATAATTTTCTAATTCAAATTTAGCTGATCACCAAATTGTTGTTAATATTTTCACAAGGGCCTATGCTTAAGTGCTAAAAATAGTATAGCAATTAAGAAAACAATGCCAACACAAAGCAAACAACACATATTGAGATGAGTGTAAAACATATACACAATGGGTAAAAAGATGAGATAGTGTAGCAAATGGGAAAACAAACAGGAATAAACAAGGAGGCAATAGTATCAGAATAATACAGATTTTATTGGGATGAAAGCTATAAAAACATATGAAAAGTTTAGTAAAAAACCAATGAGAGAATTGGAGAAACTTCTAAAAGATCTTGACTCTGCAATTGCAGAGATCAAAGAGATTGACCACAAGGTCAAAGCAAAGGTGAAGTCCGCTGTCCTCAAAGGTGAGAAAATTTACAAGGTGTCAGCCAAGGCGCTTATGGCTAAAATACCTGTCACCCCTGAGAAGACCATCAAGCGTCTTCTTAACATCCAGAAGACAGTTCTAGATGGCTTACAATTTAAGTTCTACACCCTTTCTGCACTGTCTGTCTGTACTAATGACCCTGAGATGTATGAACATATAAACCAACCAAGAGGGCCCGCAAGGATGACACTGAGATGCCCACACAGCTACTTGCGCCAATAATGATCAAGCTGGCTAAGGCTGCGGGCAAGGAGGAGACTATAGAAGGTAACCTAATAATCATAATTAATAAAAAATTTCCAAATACTTACCTTTTTTTGTTAGAAAACATTGATAGTGAACTCCACCGGGTCCTGGTTCCTTTTGTCCCCCCCACCTTTTATGAAAATTATGCCACTCCCGTGGCCAAGAAGCTATATATGTCCCCCCTGTCTTGCAGGAGCTTGAAGACAGGATCCATGGTACCTTTATGATGTCACATGAGGCATTGGCTGAGCTAACACATATCAAGGGGGCATCTGAGTGGGCAGTTACTGCCTACAAGGATGTCCAACTGATCTTCCTGGACCTGGTGGTTCTTAGTGGAGTTTACTGTGTAAACTCCATTGAGCTTGTTTGGGACGTCCTGGCAAAGCTCCCATTCAAGAATATACCAGAGATGGTCTGGGCCCATGCAGCTGCTTGCTTCTGCTTCCCAGTGGAGAACACCCTATCTTACCTTCTGGACAACTTTGGGTGTGTGGTGTCAAAATTGGCTGTTGCAGACGCAACAGCCGTCAAGAAAACTAAGATCCTCCTGGCCGGCTTTAGGCTGGCCTAGAGTGCAGATGAGACAGGGCTCCCCTTGGTAATGGACCTTACCTTTGGCAAAACTAAACACAAGAAAAAATAAGCGCAGTATACAACAAACTGTGCAAGTTTACTGAAGCCTTTTCTGGGTAAAGGCTTCACCTCATTGTTTACCTCAGGTAGCTTTTCTTCTTTGGGATGAGCGCCAATGTAGAGGACCTAGACAGGGTCTTTCTTGTGGTCAACAAGGCCCGGCTCTCACTGGACAGGAAGAAGGTCCCCCCGGGTACAACTCAGTTGATCAATTAATCCAAGACGCCCTGGTCCTGGCTGGCATCTTTGGATTTGCAGCCCCACCAGAAAAGCTGCTCCTCCATTCCCACCTCACCATCCTATCTTTTACCAGCAGGCAAGAATACTTCAATAAGGGTGTATCCACCGTTCACAGTGTGGCAGTGGATGTTGTGCGCCACCTCCATTGCGGGGTGGGTACATACTGCCGAACCCACTATATGCGCTCCTAATTTATTCTCTATACCAATAAAAATTATTTATACTTTAGATTATTATAATTAAAATTGATTTTTCTAATGTTATTTTAGCAAACAAAGTTTGCAAAATATGTCCCAGAAAAGGTCTTCATAAAAGCATAATAATATATGTTAATAAAATATACATCTAATTCATACATTTTACATTTAATTTTTTAATTTCATTTTTATATTTATTTGATAAGAGTGTTATAAATATATTTGCATAATAAAGTATTAAGTGTTTGAGATAACCTTAGATGTCATAATAAAAATAATTATAAATAAATAAGTTACTTACCTTCATTGATGGTCCTGCTGAATGTGATTGTGGGCTTAGAAGCTTCTAAATATAAAATAATAATTAATAAATCTTAAATAGTAAATTAGAGAATATAAAAAAGTTGGACAAGCTAAGACTTTAATTGATTGGCTGTTTGGCAAGGCATACAGGGATGAACAAATCAGTGTGGCCATAGAATTTGGCCACAGTCTCAGCTGGGAGGGTGTGGATCCCGGCCTGCAGCAAATCAAAAAGGTCCTCAGTACCAGTTAGGGTTCCTTGCTTGACAACTCACTTGAGCCACCCAAAGACTTCCTTGATGGGATTTAGGAAGGGCAAATAAACAGAGAGGAAGAGAAGGTGCAAATTTGCTGTGGTCAATTGCTGGGGACCCACTGCAAATCTAGTGTCAATCATTGGGAATTCCTCAAGAATATCAGCCACCTTATGGAGACCAACATTGTCCAGCACAATTACATCAGTAAAGCCTGGGCTTGTGCACCTCAGGTGCTCCTGGATCAATCAGAGAAATGATAGGAAGGTTCAGCTATTGTGAGATCCCAATATCATTTGGTACAGCTTGACCCCCTTTGGACCAAGGAGAGCCATCATTGAATAGGCTGTGGTGCGGACTGCAGCACACCAAGCCATCCTGTCATTTGAGCCTTTGGGGACATACCCATACCCATTACGCATTGACAAGGCAAATGCTGATTCATCAATGTAGTAGAATTTGACCATCCCCTTGGCTTTGAGGGCAGTTTACACCTCTGCATATTTTTCTGGACGTCAATGTTGGCTGGGCTATTACAATTGTAGGGGGATACCACAATCTTTTTCCAGGAAAAACACATTCCCTTGAGCAGATGGTAGTAAAAGAAAATTGAGGCCTCAACCCCAAAAGTAAATTTGACCATGGCCTGTATATTTTCTAGTTCAAGATGGCAATCTTGGATAATCCACTGGCAGATTGCCTATTTGTGCTTCTTAGTGAGCATAGTTGACACACACAAGGATTTCTCCGCAGCAAGGACTCAATCAGTGTTGATGAACTTGTTGAAGGTTGTCAGGATTCACTTTTTTTATAGCTGCTATTCTGTTCATATACTTATTTGCCTTCTTTGGCTTGTAAGTCTTCTCAGGAATGTTCCTATTCACTTTATTCATGATCCCCTTCTTTTCCCCTTCATTTTCCATCTTTGGGTTTAATATTAGGCTTTGTTAAAGCCTAGTTATGACCTAAATACTGGTTAGTATTATTTTCAAACATCCCTTACTTCTGCTACTGGTTTCAAACCCTGGACCTATACGCTGAAGTTAGAAAGTTGGCTCCAAAACACTTACCTTTCACTATACGCTCAATTACGTCCTCTCAAAGCTTTGGGCTTAGTTTTTCCTTTGCTTTTTGCTTGCTTTTTACATCCCAGGCATTGCTGTAACTGCTTCTTCTCCTCCTGTTCACCCTTTAACTGAGGCTAGCTTATTTAAGTTAGACTGGCAACACCTGATATTTTTATCTTTATTTTGCATGTATGTCTTCTAACCATTTTTGGTTAAAACTCTTTACACCATTCCTTGCACTTCACTAAACAAAGCACAATAAAAAGGCTTGGTTTCCAGTCTCAACAATAAGTTGAAATTGTTTGACTTGCACCCCAAAAAGATACTTGTTAGGTTTTGTGGCTTGTGTTCTTCTTCAATTTTTAGTCTTAGTTTAAATCTTGGTCCATGATTCCTTTTGACTTTATCATTTACCAATTAGGCAGCTTTTATAGTAGCACACACAATTTAATTGTTGATAGCTTTAATCCTCCTGCTAGCGCAGACCATTTCCCAGACTTAGAAGTTGACTTTTTAACTAAATTGTCTGTTATTAAGACTGGTCTCTATTTTTTCTTCTTAGGGTTAATAAATTGACTTAGTCCTTAATTTACCTCATATAAGCTCTTAGGAGCCTTAGTTCAGTTGCTATTGCAAACTTTACTCACCTTTTTGTATTTGACCAATATAAACATCACTGGGTTAAAGGCTTTAGTTTATAATCATCTTACCCAGACCATGAGACTTTACAAAGTTCTTGCTGGTGTACATGGGATTCACTCCAACAAGGGCTGTAGCTGCCTTGTAATCACCAGATTCATGCATTAGCTTAAGCAGGATGGTGTGTTTGATGTCGGGGATGCGCTTATGGGCGGGCTTTTTGGTGGTGGTGATTGACTTGTTGGCATTGGGTACAACACAAGGCATGGGTACCTTGGTGTAGAAGGCTGCAACCTTTTTGAGCACTAACTTTCCCTCATCAGTTCTGAAGAGCTCAGGCTCCTTGTCCTCTTCCTGATTGCTATTACTGACATAGGGCTTGTATCTAGTATCAAGTACAGGCTTCACTTTCTCCAGCATTGCTGACGAGACCAACTCTTGCAGGTACACAACATCAAACACATCTCAAGTAAGTTCTACCTCCTTGTTTCTAACTTTCTTGGTGAAGGTAACCTTGGTGGGCTTCCGGGTCAGCTTGGGGACCCAAGGTTTATGCTCCACACCCTAGCAGCTTGTGCTCCTTGAACCGGCTGTGTCAGTGCAGCGTCACTATCAAAATCTCCTCTCCTGTCTTTTTTCTGAGTAGGCATTTGGGTTGCACTAACTCTGTTCTTTGACCCGCGGGGGCAACTGCAACTGCGGCGCTCAACGGGTGCATTGGTACTCTGTTGTTGTGTTCCTTCCATTTTGCAAATTTAATAAAAAATTAAATAAAGTTAAATTAATTTACTCCCTAATTTTAACTTTTGTTTTTATCTGAATATGGATATTTAATTAATATTCCCCCCTATATCCCAATTATAGATTTTTTGCTTCTTAATTAGTTGTTTTGGTTTTACAATGCCCATTTTAGAATACTCAAAAAAATCCACCCTTTTTCCCAGATTTTACTTCCAAATTCAAACACCCAACAAAATATTTTTAAAATTTGTGTTTCAGAATGTGTGCCCTATTTTAGATACCTTGGTATCATTCTTAATTAAAATCCATTGTACACAACATTTGAGTGATTTTTTTTACATAGTGAGTTGCTATTGTGTTTTGTTTTTGGATTGAGTTTTGACTCACCTTGCTTGGGTGTATTTTTTCACCAATTCACATAGTAAATATATGTACACCAAAAGTCAACTCACATCATTTTGTTTGTGAATTCATGTACTTCAGATTGTATTTCAAATGGTTTTGCTTTGCGCGTGAGCACTTATTTGCTGTGTTGACCCATTTTGCCCATTAACAACAATAAACCCTGTTAACAGAGTGTATATTTTAACCTGATAGTTGTATTTTGTTTAAATCTGAAATCATTTTGTTTAAATATGAGGTATTTTTGGTTGTTGTCATACTTTTTAAAATGACTTTATATAGCCTGAGAAAGGATTAAAGTGTCTTCATCATAGAACTCTGGACATTGAGAAGACATACCTGTCTCAGTTTCAGATTCAGCAGGAAAGATGCCAAGATTTGGAGGCATTAGAGTAATTTTAGAGGGCACCAACAACAAAGTACCCAAGGCGGGGCCCCATCTTCCAGTAATAATTTAACTCAGGATCAAGTTATACAGGATATAGTGGAATAAAACAACTACCAGATGCATTGTTAAAATAAAGTTAGGTCAGGAGAATATTTGGTTTATTGAGTTTTTTAGGGAGGACTCAACTCTTCAGAGTTAGCCAGTGAAAAATTTCCAATATGTACTAAATTTTGACTAAGCAATACCACCTGGATCCATGGCTTCTATTCTGCCTACATCATCTAAAGAGTACCCTGTCCAGTACGCAAAAAAACCCTTGAATGATTAATTTCTGTCAACAATTCTGATAAACAAGGTTGTATTGAGTGACTCTCAGATTACGCCTATTTATTGTTGTCAACTTGCACGGGGTGATCAAATCAAGCTGATAATCTGGGGCGGCAGTAACCTATTTCCGATCAACAATATGATTCAAATCTGTCAACTTGGTCACCTTAGCTAAATGTTTACCCTACTTCTGAGCTTTGCAATTAGGAAAGGTGTTACCAGTCATTATGGAAACTACCATGACATTAACCTCTGCTTTAGGCTGAGGAAAAATATCCCATCAGGAAGGTGGGACAAGGGAATATTATTGGGAGCAGGAGGAAGTTTCATGGCTGCCAAGGTAGGCTCAGGATGATCAACAGCAGTAGGATCCCAATTTTAAAGCTCTCAAATGAGATCAGGGGAGTTGTGGCAGTCATAGTGTGAAACTCAAATTTTTTCAGAATTGGGATAACCCTTCCAAGACACAAAGTACTCAAGTTGACATTAGTTCTTACGGGAATCCATGATACAGTCCAATTCATACTCAGGCTCCCCTTCTATCAAAATGGGTTGGGCGGAAAAGCCACCTCTGTACCACAGAAAGAAGTGAGAAGACACTCATGGAAGGTGTAGAAGATATTGAAGGATGACAGTAACTCTAACCAACAGGCAGAGTGATCAATTTGACGTTCCACTTTGAAGGGACCCACACACTTTGGACCCAGCTTGCAACATGGTACCTTCAACTTCATATTACAGGCATCAACCATGACCAGATCACCTGTCTGGTATGTGGGACCTTCCTAGTGCTTGAAATCTGTGTATTCCTTGTAAGTTGTCACAGCAGCAGCAAGAGTAACCTGGAGCTCCTGATGGACCTGCTTTAATACAGCAGCTTGATCAGTTGCAGCCTCTACCTTGATAACAAGTCTAGGACCCATTTTGGACAGATGATTGTAACCCACATTGGAAAAGAATAGTGAGACCTGAGTTGATGTATGTGGTGTGTTATTATATGTAAACTCCACCATGTGTAGGTTTAAGCGCCAGTTATCCTGTCACACATTGGTGTAGCATCTTATATGGACCTCCAAACTTTGGTTTACCCTCTCTGTTTGTCCATTAGACTGGGGATAAAAAGCAGTAGAAAAGCATAGCTTAATGCCAAGAATACCAGTAAAGGCTTCCTAGAACTGAGCAACAAATTTGGGTCCTCAATCACTTACTATCTCCATAGGTATATCATGCAGTGGGAAGATTCTATCTACAAACAGCCTTGTTGTCTCTACCAATGTAATTGTGGTTGAGCAAGGAACAAAATTGCCATTTTTCAAATCAATCTACCACCACCATACTCACATTGAACTCGTTAGAATTGGGAAGTTCTCCAATAAAATCCACAGATATCAAAGTCCAAGGCTCCACAGCTGGTTATAGTGGAGCCAAAAAACCAGTAGTCTTGTTCTTGCTTGACTAGTACCAAACACACATCAAGCAATCTCAAACATGGGCTTCTATCTGCACTGTCAGGCCCTTCCAAGAGAATTTCTGGCAGATTAATTCAACTGTTTTTCCCCAGGTGGCCTGCTGTTGAACAAGTCTGATGGGCCCCCATGATTTCATTCCTGATAGTTCCCTCTGGAACCCATAAACACCCTTGATGATAAAGTACTGGGCCTATCTTGTGGTATCCCTGTGGATGACAAACTGGGTGCTCACAAGCCAATTCTAATAACCTGACATAACCCTTAGACAACGGCTGTAAGAACTTGACCTTAGAATATAAGTCTAGATCTGCACCCTCTGCTAAGGACATGGTGACAAGTGTAGCAAGAGGAGTCAGCACAAAGGGGGCCATAGCCTCATATGGAATCAGAGTATTTGTGTTAAACTCCATATCCAAACTTGTATTGGAAAGATGGGAAGGGTTACTTCTCAACATGTCAGCCAATTGGTTATGTATTCCTTTGATAAACTTGTAACAGAACTTGTATCTGATCAGGTCACCATATCATCTGAATTAAAAACCTGAAAAAACCCTGGGTTAGAGGTATTACAGGAGAGCCTTATGATTGTTTCTTACAATGAAGGGGTGGCACACTGACATGAGATGATGATTCCAATGCTTTAACAACTCCACAACTGCCAACAATTCCTTGTTGTAGATCATGTAATTGTGTTCATGAGCCTCTATTTTCTGAGAGAAGTACCCTACCAGTCTTTCCACACTGTCACTGGCAGTTTTTAACAACACTTCAGCCACAGCATATTTGGAAGCGTCTGTAGATACCACAAATTTTAGCTCTGGATCTACATGTTGCAGCGCTGGGGAGGATAACAGAAGAGACTTGACTGCTAAGAATGCTTCTGCACACTCAGGCGTCCAGACCAGAGTTGTTTTCCCACCAACTGAATAAAAAGGAGCTGCCACCTCCAATAAATGAGGTGTGAACTTCTTCAAGAAAGTACAGGTACCCAGGAAGCTACAAAGTTGGGATATTGTCACCAGAGTAGCATACTTGCAAACTGCCACTTCCTTATTGGGGGTGATGATGTGACCATCTTCAAAGATAATATTACCCAGAAAGGTAACTTTACGTTTAAAGAATTCACACTTAATTTTCTTGATGATTAAGTTGGATTGTAAGATAATTTCCACAACTGCTGAGATATGAGCTTTGTGAGACTCCTCATCAGGAGAAAACACCAAGATGCTGTCCATATAAGTAATAGCACACACACCCAGGAGGTCTCCCAAGACCAAATCAATCAACCACTGGAAACAAGCTGGGGCATTTTCAACCCAAAGGGCATAATGCAGAACTGAAATATTCCTTTCTTAGTTCTGAACGCCGTCAACCACTACATTTCCTCTGCAATTCTAATCTGGTTTAACACATTCAAAAGATCAAGTTTTGAGAACACCTTTGCCTTCTCAACACAACAAGAAATTTAAGCTTCAAGAGGCAAAGGGTAGGAATCCAGAATAGTCATATTGTTTAAGTTTCCATAGTCCACACAAGGTCTTAGAAACCTGTCTGACTTTTGAACAAAAAACAATGGAGAACATATTGGTAAAGCCTTCTTATAAATGTATCTCTTTGCTAACATATCCTGGGACCACGTCTCCATACATAAGTCCTCCTTCAGGGTTAACGGGTAAATAGGTGAAGCAATGCAGATGAGATCAACAGTAACCTTGAAGTCAAAGTCAAAATTAATATGCTTGGTAAGGACCTTGCCTCTAGTGGCGTCAAAAGCTGCTGAACAAAGTTAAAGGCATACCAAAAAATATAAACTCAAAGGCAGGGAACAGGAACTGCCTGGATAGTCTGGGTAGACTGCTCCAACTCAGACATCCCAACAATGGAATGCAAACAGTAATACCTAAAGAATGATCAACCTTCAATTTGTTTTCCTTGAGAAGAGTTGACATGTTATGATCCCACTACCACCCCACCCCCAAGATAATAGGATACATGAGGGTAGTGCATATGGAGAATTGAGTGGCTAAGGACTGACCTATGACAGAAAAAGTCACTAGCTTCTTCAATTAGAAAGATGTGAATGTTTGGCAATTTCCTCCTCTGACTAACATGCCAGGATGATACTTCAACTGCAAAAAATCTGAATTTTTCATGCTCATGAAGTTTTCTGAAGCACCAGTATCCAAAAAATAGCCGGACATAAGATACTTTGACCATTATCAATGCTACCATAAAACAAGAAGTGACCAGAAATAGATTTATTTTTTGTAAACAAAGCAACCTCAGCAGGATCCTGAATTGCTTCAGTGGTACATACTGTGGCTAAGGAGGCAGGATGCTCCTGAAAGTAACATTCAATCTTTTCTTGAACCACCTCAGGAAGAACGGGGCGGTCACGGTCAATAGGAACCAATGGTAACTCTCCAGCTTCAATAACAAACAATTTAGTTAGAACCACATAGCCAGGGAACTTTTAGAAGTTGCTGTGGTAACTAACTCCTTGTTATCTTCCAGTTTATTCAAGATTGCCAACTGAGGATGAGAGGATACACACAAGGCACCCTCTTTGAAAGGACTAGGAGAATTTAAAGTTACGCCTCCACCTTAGGCCTCTACTTTAATCCTCACCAAATGCTTGGGGATCTCTGCCAATTTACGCCTGTATATTTCCCAAAGATTTACTGAAAACCCCCCAAGAAAGGTTCTCACATTATTAATTACTGAAATAGTCTGGGAATGCCCCACCCAACCCACCCAAGAGACACCTCTGGTTAAATATCATGTGCAAGAGCAGCCAGGAGCAGTGTTAATTGCATTCAAGACAGGTTTCTCAATTTTTAGTTGAGTCAGTTTTCCCTTTGGTTTTGTCCATTTGAATTTTTCCCAATTTTCCTGCCTCAAGAGATGCATCCATATTCCCTCATATCATTGATCAATCAGATTTGGATATTAAACTTCCCATCCAAATTCCATCCCCTTCCTTTAAATGAATGTAATAGTTGTAAAAGACCTTGCTTCATCATTCTCTACTCTAATAAAGTTCAAAATTTGTTAGTTTAATTTGGACTTCTGGTTTTGCCTGTTGATTTTGGTGTTCAGTTGATTCCTTCTCCCCTTTGGCCTCCCAGGAATTGTTGGCAGCATCCTTTTGGTTGTTGCTGAAACCGCAATTTTATTGTGGTTGAGAGCTTGGTTTTATTTCCTCTTAACCTGCTCCCCAATTCTCACAGAGAAGTTGCAGTGGGACAGGAACTAGAAAACTGTGAGCAAGCAACGGGGCTGGTTTAAATTGCCAATACACCTGTTTTGGCAGCAGAAAAATTTGAGACTAGAGAAAGGATTTTGCTTACCAGGGCCTCAGTTGTGATTAACTGGGAATCCCAAACTGCTAACCACAACACTTAGAGCTTATTCACTTCAGGAACATTGATGGTTTAACAATAAGCCAGAAACTGAGGAAGGAATACCAACAGTGAGCTAGTACCCTGATGAAAGGTGTACAACTTCTGGTAGAATTTTAGCTCCTCAATAGATACACACACAGTATTTAACAAAGGATATAACGATGCACTCTCAGTTAAAACATGTGGGTTATGCTCCACAGCAAACAACAACCATTCAACACAAATCCACCAAAACCTTTGTCATAACATGCTAAACCTGAGATTTGTGACAAACAGTGGAGCCAGAATAAAATGATAAGGCTGACATCACTCTGTGAGAAATTTTGCCAGTGGGAAGAGCAGGATATTAGTCTGGACGCCAAAATAACATGACACAACAGAACCAGGAAACAGCAAAACTAGTCTTGACTACTGCAACTAGAGAGGGAAACCAAAAATTAAAAAAACAACCCAAACTGAAGACTCAAGAAAGAGCTCATACAGATGAATATTGTAAATGTGGATATCTTGGCAGAGAAGGAGAAGAGGAACACAATTTCATGACAAACTGCTTCTAAAAACTCAGACGTAGAAGAGTTGAGTAATGTGAAAGAAATCAACAGATAGTAAGAAGAGGTCATCATGTGATGGGTAATAGCCATCCAAATACACATAGAGCTTATTATTAACCACCCCCAGAGCTTTTAATACTGTTTGGTAAATTTTCTAAAAGAAACACTGGGGTTTAACAGAATGATTAAACCTAACCAAAGGAGTCCTAGTTATATAGCTTGAGAAAGGATTAAAGTGTCTTAATCATAGAGCTCTGGACATTGAGAAGACATAACTGTCTCAGTTTCAGATTCAGCAGGAAAGATACCAAGATTTGGAGGAATTAGGGTAATTTTAGAGGGCACCAAAAACAAAGTACCCAAGGCAGGGCCCAATCTTCCAGTAATAATTTGGCTCAGGATCAAGTTATACAGGATATAGCAGATTAGGCCAACTACTGGATGCATTGTTAAAATAAAGTTAGACCAGGAGAATATTTAGTTTATTGAGTTTTTTAGGAGGACTCAACTCTTAAGAGTTGGCCAGTAAAAAAATTTCAATATGTACCAAATTTGACTAAGCAATATCACCTGGATCCACAGCTCCTATTCCGCCTACATCATCTAAAGAGTACCCTGTCCAGTACGTGAAAAACCCTTGAGTGACTTATTTCTGTCAAAAATTCTGATAAACAAGGTTGTATCAAATGACTCTCAGGTTACGCCTATTTATTGTTGTCAACTTGCACAAGGTGATCAAATCAATCTGACAATCTTGGACGGCAGTAACCATTTCTGATCAACAGTATGATTCAAATCTGACAACTTGGACAACTTAGTTAACTTTTTGCCAAACTTTTGGGCTGTTCAATTAGGACAGGTGTTACCAGTCATTATGGAAACTACCAGGAAAGATCTCATCTCTGGCTTGGAATTGCTCCTGGTGGAGCAGTATCATCTCTCTCTACCCTTTCCTTCTCTTTAGCTCCCTGGTATTTTCTAGCATGTTGTTTGTCAGGGTCATTGTCACATGATATCTTCTTAGGTAAAGGTGATCAGGGTCTTAATTTGGTACTGATAATGACAGAATTTTGCCCATGGATGAGTTCATACAGGCTTTTTCCTGTATTGTGGTTGAAACATGATTGACATACCATTACTGCTGTAGGGATCATATCAGACCAGAGGTGTGGGTTGTTGGCAGATAGTTTCCTGAGTGCTTCTACAAGGGCGCTATTCAACCTTTTCACTCCCATGTTGGCTTTTTAGTGATAGGGACTGGTAGCTGTATGATTTATTTAATCTTTGGCAAGGTAGATGTTGGTGTCAATGGCAGTGAGCTCTGTCCCTCCATCTGTAATCAGGAGTTCACAGTTTCTAAACTTGGCTATGATATCTTTGCCTATTAATTGTCACCCATCAGTCCCTTTAAGTTTTTTGTAGCCTGCGCCACTGGCCACTTAGTCACGTAGTCAATGGCTATCATGCTGTATTTTCTGCTTTTGTTTCCTCCTGGCATGAGACTCACAATTTCTGATGACCATACCTTAAATGGTTGGTGATTGATATTGGCCTCATAGGCTTGTGGGTGATTTGGAGCAGGCATACTTTTTGCATACTTTGCATTGTTTGACCACTTCTTTGATGCTGTCTAACATGTTGGGCCACAGTAACAAGTCTTAATATATCCATGAAAATTTCTGCTACAGATGTGGCCCAAATCTCTGTACTAGTAAAAGATTATGTCAACTTTTATGTTGACGGGACATATGGTACAGTGTCTCAACTTGGCAATATGAGACAGAGGGTATCATACAGTAGTTTTAAAAGACATGGCGCTAAAAAAATTCACTAATATTTTTAAAAAAATATATGAACCCAAATATATTGTTAATCAATATAAATTCCTTAGCTTTTGATTTTGTTTAAGTCTAAGTTGATTTTACTTAGCGCCACAGCTTTGAAACTACTCTATACATTTTTGAGAGGTGTTTGTTCTTGATGACCTTCTATTTTATGTCCATTGGACTACCAGGTGAGAAGCTTTCTTGAAGATTCATCATGATTAACATGGGCCATTTGGGGTCTTTGCAATTGTTGCATAGTAGATTTTTATATTATAGCCTTGGAAGGGCATATACTGTGAGTAGCTCTTTGTCTGGTTTGTATTCAATAATCATGGGGTACCTTTGAATAAATTTCATCCATTAAGCTTGCCTTCTTGAGAGGTGCTGTTATGTTTGAAGAGCACTAGTGATTTGTGGTTGGTTAGCACTTTGAATATCTGTGCACTTTTCAGATAACACCACCATTTAATTAGACACTAGGAAAAATCCACCAACTCTTTATCATGTATGGGATATCTTTGTTTGCCACCTGAGATTTTTCTTGAGTTGTATGCAATAGGGAGAAAATCTTTATATGCTTTCTGTATTCTAAGTACCCTGCTAATAGCTGGTGATAGACATCTTTTTCTAGTGCATAGAATTCTTCTTGGTTGGGATTAAAGTATGGGTGCTGTAACCATGCACTTCTTGAGTTATCAAAAATGGTGATACCGCTGTGGGCCAAAAGAACTTTTATTATATTTCCCATAATTACACACAATGGGGAAGTCAAAGCTCCCCAGTGTGGGATGAATCCCCTGAAATCCACAACATTCCCAGGAAGGTTTAGAGTTTGCTCTTATTTTTTGGTGATGACATGTCAGTTATAGGCCTTATTTTTTAGGGCCTGGATTTATCCATCTTCTCTGATGATGTGACCTGAGAAGGGTGACTTGTTGGAGAAGAATTCACGCTTAAAATGTTTGGCAAACAGTTGGTTGCTTTACAACGGCATGGGTGCTTCACAGATGTCCTTCCAGTGTTGTTCCTTAGTGGGACTATAGATGATCATGTCATCTAGATAAACTATGGGTATTTTCCAATATACTCTTTGAGCACTTTGTTAATTAATATAAAAAGGTACTTGGAGCATTGGTCATGCTAAAGTTTAGAGCTATACACTAAAAGGAAACATATTTGGTTCTGGATGCTATTTTTGGAATTTCTTCAGGTTTGAATCAGATTTTGTGGTATCCTGCAGGCAGTTAAATCTTATTGAAGATTTGTGACCCCCTAAGGCATTAAAGAGGCCATCAATCAGCAGTTGGGATACCTATTCTTAATTGGGATTCTTTTAAGGGATTGGTAATTAGTGAAAATTTTAGGCAGATGTTGTGACTGAAATCATGGGATAGTAAGAAGCTGTTTCTAAGTGGCAGGGAATTACCACTCAAATCCATATATAGTTAATGATTAACCACCAATGTGGTCTCAGATACCGTTTTGTAAATTTTCCAATGGAGATACTAGGATTCAGTAAAACAATTAATCCTAACCAAAGTAGCCCAATATAAATAGTCTGTGAAAGCATCAGGGTGTCTTCTGAATAAAATTCTGGACATTGAGATGCAACACAATTTTCAGTTTCAAAGACAGGGGGGACAACTCCAAAATCAGCAGGCATGAAATTAACATTGGGCAGTGCCAACAAAAAAGTTCCAACTGCAGGGCCCCATCTTCCATTAATGATTTGGCTGAGAATCAGATTGTAGGGAATGTAGTGCAACAATCCAACTACAGGATGCATTTTAAAAATGTAAGTTAGACCAAGGGATATATGATTTTTATTAAGTAAACTTTTGGGAGGACTCAACTCTTAAGAGTTGAAACAGTGAAAATTATTCAATATATATCAAAAATTGACTAATCAATACTGCCTGGATCCTGAGCTCCTATTCCTTCCACATTGTCAAGTGAGTATCTGGTCCAGGTTGCAAAAAACCCTTGGGTGACCAATTTTTGATGACCATATTGATAAATAAGTTCATATCTGGTGACCCTTAAATTATTTCAATTTATCAACATCAACTTATGGGAGGGTCAGATTTGACCGGCAAACTGGAGCAGCCGTAACCCATTTGTGATCAACCTTTTGATTCAAGTCTTTTAAATCAGTCAGTTTTGTTAAAGGGTTTAAGGCTTTCTGAGCTTTCTGACTTGGCTGGATAATCCCTGGCATTATGGAACTTACTGTGACAGATGTCTTCCTTGGTAACAAAGAAGACTTCTGTACAAATGTGAATTTGGAGGACCTTATGAGTCTTTTCTTCAATTATTAATCCTGATATTCCTTTAGGATGTTGTTTAACTGTGGTGCCAATCAGTATATGGGTCTTCCCTTGGGCATACTTCCATTTAAGATCATTCTCATGTTGGATAACTCTGTTGGGTAAAGCCTTGTAGGATTTCCTGAAAGATGGACAGGAATTATTGTAAACTCTTCTGGCCCATGGAATCTTGCTCTTGTGAAGTTTCTGTATCTTTTAAGAAGACAATTTCATGATGAAAATGGTCTAACCAATTTTTCTGGGGTCTTTTTCCTATTTGCCTCAGCAAGCTTGAAAAATATGCAATCTCTTCTGAGAGTGTCAATGTGTGTGGGTTAGGCATGATGATTCACTTATCCTGGTAGAATTTTAGTATATATCCTTCCCACTCAACCTGAAGGTTTGTTTTTCATCCGTTCAATGCCTAGTACTGCATCATATTTGGGTATGGGTAAACTTGGGCCACTTGGGGTGGTATGATCACCTCCTATTTATTCTAGGAATTGTTTGGCTTGTTTAGTTACTGCTACACTTCTGTTGTCTGCTGTTATGGTACATCTTACATTGCTCCTGAAGGTATTAAATTCCATAATGATGACAAGTGTTTCATCAATAAGGAAACTATCTGCTCCAGAATCTGATAAATCTATGCCCTGATAGCATCAAAAAGGGATAATATAGTGATCATTTTATTTCCAGTCTTACCAGAAAAGAGTACAGGATTTTGGAGGGTACTTGGATCATTATGAATGAATCCACATCCATGTCTCTTTACAATTCTTTTTTTTTTCAGAGGGAGGATTGCCTAAGCACCCCTCTTGTAAAGTAACTCCCCCCTTTAGCCTTGGATAGGACAATCTTCCTGTGTTGTACAAAAAACCTGCTCAAATGCCAGCCAATCCCCTTAATTCCCTTGAGAATTTAGCCCACATGGTTGATGAGAGATTTGTGTTGACATACCCTTCCCAGGTGGTAAATACTGATGCTCTGAACTCTGTGCCCACATGGGAGGAATTCTTGATTAATTTGGACTATTCTCTGGCTTGGGCTTGTCCACATTTAAAATCAATTAAGTTGAATCAATCCGGTTGCGCTTCTGCCAAATTATCAAATTCCATTTCACCTGGATTGAATGGTGACCTGCACCATTCATTTGACACTAGACAATCAGAGTTGGAATTGGAAATCATTGCAAACCCCTCCAGCTTGCTGGACTTGCCTTGTAAAATTTCTCTTGCAGCCAATCAAACCTGTGCCCCTGGGTCAGGTGACCTTGAAACATGAATTTCACCCTTAAAGCAAGACAGGGGGATTTCAATCCCCTGATTGCTCATTTATCAATTAAAAGTTTAGAGTTTCTCACTCAGTTTTTTTTACTTTTTGACTCTATTTTTGAGTCCCCTGCAGTCCTTTGACTTATTAGTGAAATTTTTAATCTATCATATTCTCCCTAGTCCTTCCCTAGTTCCTGGCAGCTTTTTTGAACCCCCTAGAGTTGAATTTAGTAGTTACTTATACGCTTACTGCTCTCGCTTTTATAAATTGATCTTGAACTTCAAAATTATTAGTATATCACTTATAAATACCTACTTTAAGTTTGAAATTGTCTCCTGTTTGCTCTGCCATCTCTTTGGTCACCTATACAACTTTAGTAGCATCTTTAACCCAATTTTGAAGTACCTAGCCTGTGGATGTTGTCTCTTTTGTTGGCTATACAACTTTAATAGTACTTTCACCCCACTTTTAAAGTACCTAGCCTGCAGACACTGTCTCTTCAAAGCTGCAGCCCCTTTTTCACCAGTTTCTAAAAGTTTGCCAGTTGGCTGTTCTAGGAAAGTTTGGGAATTCATTTGTCCTTTCTCCACCCGCAAAGATGCTGGCCTCTGTGATAAAATTAATGGCTTTCCCCTTGGCACCCGTCTTGGTGATGATATGGACTGCCTCTCCAGATCTTTGGGGCCATATTTCACATTTGTTCCACCAAGTGGGGAGCAATCCTATCCAATTTGTGCTCCTGTTCAAGGATATCCCTGGGTGTGCTCAGGATATCCTTGTTTCTAGTGAGAACATAATGAGAAGTCTCACTTGTTATGATCTTGAGTTGTCTGCCCTTGAGTTGGTCCCCTTGACACCCCAAGCTTGGCCACCTCAATGCCCCTCTCTTTGGAGGCTCCTGTAGCCCCAGTCCAAGAAGGAGGTTTAGGTATCCAAGAGCACACTCCATAGTGCGCCCCTGGCTACTTGACAGTGTGATCTTGATGGCTCTTGATTCCTACTTCTCCCAACTATCTGCTATGTCCTCCTTGTGGACGCCACTTTGAGCAGTCATTCCAGTATTGCACTGGATGGCATCCTAGTGGATCCTTCCCCTGGGATGGGAGCCAAACTTAGTTAGTTTAGCCCCCCTCTCTCACACCTCTGCTCTTTTCTGTATCAGGGGTATTCTTGGTGCTCTTCATGTGGTTGGCCTAAGAAAGTGGGCTCCTTCTATGGGACCAGAAATAATGGTACCTGGGGCTTGCTTGTTGGGGCAACTAACCTTTCTGGGTGTTTTCTCTCCTTGTGTCTAGCTTTCTGGTGTAAGATCTCTGTTTTTCTGCTTGGCACATCTCCCTCCCAGTAGGTTCCTTGGTGACTTTTACAGTTTTTTGGCTCAAGATGTTGCACAGCATAGGATGGGAAGCCGTCATAGAAGCTCACCCAATTTGAGGGATCCTTAAAGATCATGTGGCCGGTGCTCTATCCTGGATATCTTTATAGGTGCCAGTATATTAATTAATTATCCCTGGTATCTTAATCTTATTGAGTTCCTGGGCAATTGTTGAGTTGTCATCCTTGAGTGGAAACTTTTAATAAAAGCTATTGCTAATAGGACCCAGTCCTTTTTCTGGGGTGGGTTGGTATCAACCCAATCCCTTAAAATTTATTGGCAATATCTGTGGCTCAGAGAAAGGTTTTATTGCCTAGAGCTTTTGGAGATGACCAGCTTTAAGAGATTTGGTCCAGGTGATTTGGATCCAAGGTCAGCGTCTTCTAGGGTAAGCCAGAGAAGAGCTAATCCCTTCAGAGCAGGGGCACTGTAATACTATAGCAGATACTTTGTATGCTGCCTGTGGCATGGTTTAGTTCAGATTTACTCTTGAGATGAGGAAGTTGGACTGTTTGGTTGGTACAAAAACATGGTCAAAGGTAACATATTCCCTGGGATATCTGATCCTTTCTTGTAGGTTCTCCAGCCGGTAGGGAGGGCCATTTCTTGGGCTCCTTTCTTTAAAGAAATTCTTCTTTTTTAAGGTAGGGTGGATAACCTACTCCTGCTACCCCTGTTGATTATATATTTCTGGGAAGTATTTAGCATAAAACAAAGTGGAAATTTAAAGAAGATATTGGTAACTTTTTGATATAGAGGAATAGTGTTGTATATTGAATTGTTATACCATATAGTTTCCATGTAGATCATGTCAGCCATGAGGCTTTTTCAGATGCTAATCCCTGTGGAACTTGAATTTTTGATCCTAGACTAATATCTGGATTGAATTTGGCTGCTACCTTTTATCCAGCAAGCAAGTCATTGATTGAGAAAACAATTTCTAAGAGGGAGTAATCAGAGGTGTTAAAACATCAGATTATATGGATCTTTGTGTGGCAAATGATTGGTATAAATTTAAGGGATAGTTGAACCAATATGGCCACAGAAAGGGAGGTGGGGGTTGACAATAGCCAGGATTGGAGAAGGATCTGAATAAGAACTGGTATCAAATTGGGTCAACTTTCATCAGCCACAAGGCAAGGAAAATTAAGCCCAAACTTGAGAACATCTGATCCATTTGTATCAGCAGATTCTGCAATTATCATGATTAAAAATTCAAAATAGGCAAGCTCTTAACAGCTTAAATTAATCCTTGTTGTACACAAGAGCTATCCAAAAATAATTAGCTATACAGAAGCTTCCTTATTTAAGAGATAAAAGGTTAGGCTTTAAATATTTTTGGGAATACCTGTAAACTCTGGGTTAATAAAACATATACATCTTGTCCCTCAAAAGATGTAGTGTTTCTAATGGTTAACTTTCTTGGTTGGGACAAAACCCCCAGGTTCATTAACC
>QTSX02003947.1:0-31666 GCA_014839935.2 Entomophthora muscae | reverse complement strand
CTTTCAGCAAGAATCCTTTCTTGAGATGGCAGCTCTCTGGGTCTGAGGTCAAGTCAGCAACAAGGTCCGCTGAGTATTTGTCTTGTTTCTGCGCCTCAATTACGTCAGGTTTGCGGGCCATGATCTTCATGTATATCAGTTGGATGCCTAGGCTGGCCAGGTCAAGGAGTACATGTGTGTTGTGGTCCTTGGTTTCTGCAGAGGAAGGGGTCAGATCAGCTCTTCTACTCAGGGCGTCAGGTACCACGTTCACCTTCCCAGGCTTGTAGTCAATGGTCAAGGTGTAGTCAGCCAGTTCCAAAGCCCATCTGGCCCGTCTCTGGTTTAGCTGTCTTGGTTTAAAGAATTAAACCAGTTCTTGTGGTTGGTTAGGACCTTCACTGGAAATTTGGCACCACATAGGTACCAGCGCCAATGTTTCAGGGTCTTCATTATTGCAAGCATCTCCTTGTAGTAGATTGGGTAGTTTCCTTCAGCAGGCAGCATCTTCTTGGAGTAATATGCTACAGGATGTAGCATACCATCCCTCCCTTCCTGAAGAAGGACCCGCCCACCGCAAAGTCGGACGTGTTGGTTTCCAGTACAAATGGCTTGGATGGGTCGGGTATGGCCAGGACAGGGGCAGAGGTGAAAGCAAGTTTCAAGGTCTCAAATGCTGATGTGCACTTGTCAGTCCAAGCAAAGGTAACCTTGTCAGAGCAAAGGCGGGTCAGGGGCAAGGTAATCAGAGAAATTTTTTTGGATGAAATCCCTGCAATAATTTGCCAGGCCCAAAAAACTTCTCACATCATTCCTGAATTTTGGCACCGGCCAAGATGTTACTGCTTCTTCTTTGTCCTGTGCCATGGTAAACACGCTGTTCTTCACTACGTATCCCAGGAACTCAACTTAAGACTGGAAGAATTCACACTTCTTAAGCTTAGCATGTAAGTTTGCTTGGGAGAGTTTTTCTAGTATAAGGTCCAGGTGGCGCAGGTGTTCCTTGTGGGTCTTGCTGTAGATGAGGATGTTGTCAAGATGGGCCACACAGAACTGGTCAAGGTATTCACCTAATACAGTGTTTATCATGCGCTGGAAGGCGCTGGAGGTGTTGCATAGTCCAAATGGTATCACCAGGTATTCATAGAGTCCATACCTGGTCTTGAACACCGTTTTGTATTTGTTGCCCTCTTTAATTTGGATTTGGTTGAACACATCTCTTAGGTCAATTTTTGAGTACACCTGGGCTCCAGTTAGTACGTTGCAAAGGTTGTCAGCATTGGGGATGGGATAGCAGTTCTTCACAGTGATATTATTCAGCTTCTGGTAGTTCACGCAGGGACACATTCCACCGTTCTTCTTCCCTACAAACAGCATTGGTGACAAGCAGGGGGCTTTCAATACTCGGATGAAACCCTTTTTTGTCATATCCTCCAAGTAAGCTTTCAAGGCCGCTTTTTTTGGTGGTTGCAACTATAGATGAGGCCATGGTGTGATTGGGTACCTGGTAGTAGGTCTATAGCGTGGTTGTAGATTGAGTGGCTGGGTAGTTTGTGGCCTCTTCTTTGCTAAATATGTGATCCCACTTCTGCAGGGGAATAGGTAGTGTCCCAACGCTGGGTTCCATCTTTATGGTTAAGAGTCTGTTGGTTGGGGTTCTGCCGGGACTCATACGGAACGGTGTTGCAAGATTCAGGTCGTCCTAAGGTGGTGGTCTGCTCACGATAGTTTAGAACCAGACCATGTCTGTCGGACCATGAGTCCCCCAGTACTAGAGGATGAGGCAATACCGGCAAGAGGATCAAGGGAGTTGGATACATGTTCTGTCCAATTGTCAAAGGAAGTTCCTGTTTGCACTCGTAGCCAGTGTCCAGGGAACTGTTTTCCATGGTTACTTGTAGGCTGCGCTCTGAAGCTGTTAGTCCTAGTTCTTTTGCCAGGTTGGCGTCAATGGAGCTTTCATTGGCTCCTGTGTCAATAAAGGCCTCTATCTGGCGCTTGATTTCCATACAGTCTATGTCACTTGGATGAATTTATAAGATTGCACAGAGGTGTTTATTTGTGCCAAGGATACAGGAGGTGTATTCTTCTTAGGGCATGCTCTGGTTGGGTGCCTGGCCTCATGGCAGTAGAAACATAACCCATCTCAATAGTGGTGTTGTAACTTGTCAGGGGACATTCCAGGTCAATTGGGCGTCATGGCCCTGCCAGCTTGGGCCAGGTTCACGTTCTGTCCTTCTTGGTTTAGACTCAGACCTTTGCATAGGGGCAGTAATTCCTCTAGGCTCAGTGTAGGCGGGTGGTGCTTCAACAGGTCTTTCATGGCTGAATTGACTCCCTTTCTGAAGATAATGGCAGATAATTCATCTTCAAGTTGGGTGCGCGTTTTCAGTTTAAGGAACTCGTCAATATAGGCTTGGATAGGGCGATTTTCTTGTCGGATCTCTAACATAGAGTTCAGCGCATAGTATCTGGTGTCTTGGTCATTGCCAGTGCTCATGAGTTTGGCTTCAAATTTCAAATAGTCAAGGCAAAATTCAACATCTTTGGCGGTGGCTTTCCCAAACCAATCCAGTGCGTCTCCTGATAGCATGGCGGCCACCCCCCAAGACTTTCTCAGTGTCACTGGTGTAGGCGTTGGTGTTGGTTTAGAAGTGGAGGCAGAGGACTGGCATGGCTTGGCGGGCTTCTTCTAAGGTGAGTTTGCCCATCTGGGGAATATCCACCTTGGTTGTGGTCTGGTTCACTATCACATTTTGCACTTGTGAGGTAGCTGGGTTATGGGGTTCTGCACCAGGTGCAGGGTCTTTCAATTCTTTAGCAGGTTGGTTCTTAATCCA
This sequence comes from Entomophthora muscae, assembly GCA_014839935.2. Lineage (NCBI taxonomy): Eukaryota > Fungi > Entomophthoromycota > Entomophthoromycetes > Entomophthorales > Entomophthoraceae > Entomophthora > Entomophthora muscae. The sequence continues at coordinate 28,847 of QTSX02003947.1, read as the reverse complement.
TGGGAGTATCAGGAAGGTAAGTGCCTTATGGGTGTAATAAGCAATTATCACAAAAAAGAGCATAAAAGTTGCCCCAAGTGTTAATAACATCTTGGGGCCCCAGTTACCGTGTTTGTAAAAGATTGTAATAATGTCAGGAAGCCAGTCGTAGGCAGAGGCATTGGGCAGCTTGGGGTGAGGTGAGGTCAAGCCAGCAGGTAGAGCCCACAATAGAATGGGTGCTAACTTGATAATATAAGTTACAGATCGCCCAAGTAAGGACCAGGGTCCGGAGTTGGGGACCACAGAATCCACCAAACTGGTCAAAGTAATGTATAGTACTCCAAAAAGTTGGGTAGAGGGGGTTTTGGCTGCGGCAGTAGGTTCCAGCAGGTGTTCTGGTCATGGGGTTAAGGGAGGAGTCATAGGAACAAAGTAGGCAGGCAGATAATTGTACTTGTCTTTGAACAATCTTGGCGGCCTTTTGTACCACTTTCCTTCTTGTCCTATGTATTTGGTTTCTCTAGTCCTAGCCAAGGGATCAGCAATGAGGATGGTCTCCAAGCCGTCCTCTGAATAGGCCGGGTTGGGGGGAGGGGTATTCAGTGAAATGCACAGGTCCAAAGGGGGCTCCTGGGGGACAGTATAATGCCTGGGTTGATTTGGCAGATTGGTCTCGGGGGAGTGCAGCGGCCTGGTGGTCTACTTGACTGGAATTAAGATGGAAGATCACTAAGACTAGATAGGGTAAGATTTTTTTGAACCAAAGGTTCATATACTTTATTATCAAAAATGACAATGTGGTCCTCCCCATACCGCCAGGGTTTTTATACCATGGGACTTCGCTTCTTCAATCTTCACAGGGTTCAGGTTTGCAGGCAAGGCAATGGCAGGGCGTGGGTCTTGGCTTAGGGTTTTGAGGGCGGCAGATCCAGGTGGTGCCTGTTCTGGTGAGTAGAAGTGGCAATGCTTCATTCTGCCGCCACTGTTCATTATGTCACCTGAGTAGTTCAATTGCACTACCCTTTTGGGTCGGCATGCTGGCAGTGGCTGGTGGTCATTGATAGAGTTAGGAATAGGTTCTGTTTTAACCTCCTTAAGGCAAGCTGCAACCGCTGCATAGGTTTGGGTCTTTGGTGGCTCAAGGTTAGCGTCAATCTGATGACCATTTGGGGAATTGTCCTTGGGAGACTGGGGGGTCTTGGAGTAACTTTATAACTCAGGTATGCAATCTAGCAAGTGGGCAGGTTCTTGTCCACTTTGTGTGACTCAAGTAGTCTTTGGAGGGTCCTCTGTAGTAGGCCGGCAGATTGTGGAGTAATTTACCGGTTCAAGTCTGTGATTTAACAGATTGGTGGGTCCTGGACTGGTCTGGAGGGTTTGATCCACCTTCTGGGGACTGGGGTTCAACTCTTGGTTTTTCAATACAAGTATTGAAATGTCATTCATGACAGATGGGTATAAATTATCTTTCCCTTTCTCTTAACCCTTATCCATCATTCTCCTTATGATGCTTCAATAAATCTTATGGTTCTTCACTCCTGTCCTTGTCTTATGTGTTGAAACCGCAGGCTTGACCCGCCAGCAAGGTTCTAACCAAGCGGGTTTGTGACCCGCAATCTGATTACCCGGTCACTCAAAGCCAGACTAGGAAGTCAACTCAAATTACCAAATCCATCAACATGAACAGATGATGATCCTTCACGGTGGATACCTTGATTTGGCGCTTGACTCATTAGCAGGATCAAGCCACCCCCTCTTCCATCCAGCCGTGTGATCACCAATCATGTTCCTGCTATCCATTGATTCACAATAGCTATATAATCACTATCTCACAATAAAGATTATTATCTATCTTCTAAATATTTTCCCCGTGTAACTCTGCTAAAACAGCACAGTTACGGCATATGAATTATCTTTTCTTGTCTCTTTCTGTATCTTCTTGGATGAATGATAAGATAATTGAAGTAGTCAATGGTTTGAAGTTCTGATGGCTCATGGAATCTTCTTTTCATACTTCATTCATGACAGCAGTCCACGTTTGGTGCATACACATCCCCTTTTTTCTGTCAGATTGTACAGATCAGCTCAAATAGGCAGGAACACAGATGCAAGGGCCTGATGGATCCATGAATATTGTTTAATGTTTTTAATGATGGTGCAGGTGTTAATAACATCTCTGCAGCCATCATGCAGCTTGACTGACATATAACTTCTCTTTTTCCCCAATAAATACACACTTTTAATCACTTGAATTATGATACTCTAATTAGCTTTTATCTTATTATTCAAAGGTAAAAACTTAAGGGGCAAAGACTTGTATTAGTTTGTGTATAGGGCTTGACAACTATACTCTACAAATCTAGCAACCCAGACGTTAATACAGGAGACGTTTCCAAGGCCCAAACCATGGCAGGATTGTTATTGTTGTTACCTAATGTTGATATTGTTGCTAAAAAGTTCAAACCCCAATTCCAAAATTTGTCTCTATTGATTAGGTAGGTCATGACATCTCAAAAAATGCTATCTCAAAATACGCTATCTCATTTTTGCTATCTCAATTTTATAGTAAAAACACCATTTTGATTTACAGCATTGCGACTAAGAAAAACAGGGTTTCATAATTTAGATTTTTTCAACTCCAAAAAACCTAAAACAATCCCAAAAAATAAAATTTAAAAAAATTTTCTAGGCTTAAAAAGGCCTCAGGATTTCAAATCTGCAATAAAAAAATGGATTCAGATAGTAGCAACAAGGTTGCAATAAGCCTAAAAGTTAAAATATACACCAAAACAACCATTTTCATCTATTATAACTATGATCTATAATTTAAAACAAGCAAATATTTGTACCAAATACTAAATAAAAACCAAAGAATGATAAAATTAAAGGAAATGAGAGAGAATATAAAGAAGAGTTTATTGAGGAAGGACTCAGGCATTAGTAGAAAAGAGCAACTGAGATAGCTTGGAGATGCTCAAGCTTTCTATCATTAGGATAGTATGCAAGAACCACCTTGTTAATCTCTGTGTACTTTTTCATCACTTTGGTCTGCTTGGGGGGGTTGCCCTTGGTCTTCATGCCGGTCTTGAAAAAGGGGGCAGAGATGGCTTGTTGGGTCTTGATATGCACCATGATTTTTTTGAATTTGGGCCTCATAACCCGGGCTCTTGTAGCAAACTGGCTATGCCACCCTTCAAAGGAAGAGATGGTTTTGATCAATCCGTATTTGTCCTGCTTAAAGAAGTTCCAGGTGATTTATTCACCATCTTTTCTGATGTGATGTGCTCCTTGGAAAACTCTAACCCATTGAATTTCAAAATAATCAATGAAAGGAGAAAAGGCTGCCTGGTTGGCAAGGATATAGGGGTGGCAGAGAAGGGCATCATAGAAGGCATTGGTCTCCTCCTTTCTAACCAGATCAAGGGCAGCAAAGCAGTTGAACATGTCCTTGGTCTCTTTTGATCCTTCTGTGTTGAAAAGCTCATGAAGATCTGAGAATTTTTGAAGCCAGCCGAAGAGTGCCTGGCAGAAGTGAAAATAGCATCCCTGGGGGAGCTCTTGAAGACTTTGATGAAGGCATTTTCCTGAGCCTGCTCAAAATCCACTACCAGATATTAATGGTATGATAGGCTTTCTGGCTGCTTCTTGAGAGTGATGATGTCTTCATTCTGGGAGGGGGTCTTCTTCTTTCTCCCTCTAGTCTCTTTGGGCTCCACTTTTAATGTGGGGAGGATCTCATCAAGCTTGTTCTTTAAGATAGTGAGAGCACAGACATATGTGTCCTGCTTCTTGTTGGGAAGAAAAAGAAGACCAGGGGAAGAACAAGATTGCCAACCTTCCCATGGATATTACAAAGCTGGCTAAAGAGCTTTGGGCAGGTTGAGAATGTTCCATCTGCAAGCCAGGTCTTGCATTTTAAAAGGTTGCAAAGATCCTGGGAGGTAGCAAAGCAGATGATCCGCTCTGGGGCATGTTGCCCATCATCATGCATAAAGAATTGCTCTTCATTGCGGGATAGATTCTTCTCTTCAGTTAAGATTAACTGATCAATGGATGTTGCACTGACGCCTTCAGTGCTTAGAGCATACCTCTGATCAGTGAGGTATCTCTGGAGTTTAGAAGCACCACCAACAGAGGCAAGTTAGAGATCATTCAGGTTGATCAGGGCATTGTTCACCACCACAGTAGAGGTTTGGTCCCTGGTGATGGGGATCACTTGCTGAAGAAACCAGCAGATGAGTTGATAGAGAGGATCAAAAGGCTCAGTGCATTCATGGTTGATTGCTAAGGCTTTAAATTTTGTGAAGCCATATATTGTAAGCCTTGCTGGGCACCCAAGGTTATCACATTTAAATTGATGTTAATGGATGGATTTTTTCTTGTCATTACAGCTGAAGCTGTACCCCTTGTACACAAAGCTGGTACCCCCTTCTTGGACATGATAGGGTAGCTAAGAGGAAAGGTAGCAGGCACAGCAAAGGCACCATTTTTGTTGCAAATGTTATGGACTGTGTTGATATCCCATAGCTCAATTTGGTTGTCAACAGGAGCACCAGGCTCCTGCTCCTTCTCAGGCTCTGATATGGAATCAGAGTGACAATTGAACTCAAATAGCTTCTCTTGGGGGTCTGAGGGGGAGTACACAAATGGAGAGTGGGGAGGGGTAGGGCTGTTTTCCTCTGGATCAGGGGAATAAGTGAGTGTCTTTAGAGGTGATTTAGCCTTAGCAGGCTGCTTCTTGGGGGTAGTCTTGGCCTTCTTGGCCTTAGGGGAGTTGATCTTGCCCTTGGAGGCCTCAGATGCCTTGGGCGCAGCTTTGGTGGTAGGCTCGGGAGGCATCTAAAAGTGAATTAGTATCAAAATAGGACATTTGAGGGGAAGTTTTCAAAGGAAAATGGTAATGTTTTAAATAATAAGATAGTAAATATTTTTACATATATGTGTAGAGAAAGTCTGAAAATATATACTATCAAAATTTAAAAGTTTTTTATCTTGTAAAATTATTTTTATTAGCAGCGCAAGTAGGCAAAACTTTGAGTTTTGACTAAAAACTTGCAGTCAAAATGGCATTTTTGAGATGACATAATCTAGATGCTGTAGCTCAAAAACATATTGATTTTTGCCAGTTTTTATATTAAATTAAGAAATCTGCAAAGGAGCTACCTCAACCGGGCCAAAGAGTAAAACTTGAATTTCACAAAAACTAGCCTATACAACTGGGATTGAAAATTACACAGTTGTTTAGAGAAGGCTAAAAAATACATATTTGCAAAGTTTCAGTTAATTTCTTACATTTTTTAATAATAAGGCTTTTAACGTGTAAATATACTTTTTAAAAGTAAAAAGCAAGAATTGCAACTGGGGGATCAATATAGTGTAGCATGGCGTCATATATAATTTCCCCTTATTTTTCCATATCCATTGTGCGCATCAAATCAATTGAGTGATATGAAACCCAGTGGAATTTGAAGTGACATAAATCAAAATGGTGTAATAACCTTCTTTTATATTAAAATCACTATTAAAATATTTTATTAAGATAACTACTATCAACATATCCATGTATAGATGGATTATAAATTACATATAGCAAAACTTGGTTTTTTACTCAGCAATGACAATCACTAGTAGGACTACCATTGTAGTGCTCAAGGATTCTAAGGGTAAGGTTGGAGTAGCTGAGCAGTTACTGGGAGAACACAGCAGGACTATTATCTCCTTACACAACAGAACTTCTCTATTTGAGCTCTGCAAGTAATTTAAGAATATTAAGTTGGTTGTTATGTTCTATTCAATGATGCCTTTATTGGGGCTATCTGAGGGCCTTATATAGTTGGAAGTGGGGGAGGGGAAAGAAAGGGTGAGTCATCCTGACTGAATTCTGGACTGGGAAGGAACTAAGCTATTCTTGAAGGGCTGAAATATTTTGGAGAATATTCAGAGAGAAAGGACTTAGATTGGGTGGGATGTGAACATCTAAACATGTGATCTCTGGGTCGGGTGGTTGCAGAAAAAGTAGGGCCAATTTTTGGGAACTAGGTCTAGAACAGAGTTTCAGAATGTTCATCTGGGGGGCTCATACTTGTTGGTAAGGGGAAGAAGTTCTCTATAACAAATTAAAAATTGGGGAAATTGATGAGCTACTAATTGCCTCAATGAAATTCACCACAATGGGTCACTCTCTGATGCATCTGCAATTAGCCACAGGTACCTCAATTAGTGGCTAATCAGAAATTGATCTTTATGTTTAAATAGATAACTCTCTTATCAAAAACGCCAGAAAGGGCAGCAGTTCCCCTATACTTTTCCTTATAGGGTAGTAGTCTCAATATGGTAATATCTGCAGGCAGCGCCCTGCACCAAAACCATAGTGGTGTTATTTCAAGTTGTTCTTAGTATAAATGTCTTGGATTAATACAATAGGAACATCTTCTGATTGTATACAACAGGCTTTAATTTATTGTAGTAATAAGCTTATTTTAGCTTAAGATAAATGACATAAATTAAGATAGCGTAAAGTTGAGATGGCGTGAACATGCCCCACACCAAGTGATTTATTATGTAAATAAAAGTAGCAAAATAATATTTAATTAATTTGACTCAAAATGGTGAAATTGAAAGGGTACTTTTGAGATGCTGCATTATAAAATTATAAGTGAATTTTAACTATTTTATTATTTATTTTATTTTTTTGTGATTCAAAATCACTAACGCAAAAAACACCATCTTGGATTAAATTTGAGATGGTGTAAATCAAGATGGTGTTTTTGAGATGGCATGTCCTACCTCCTAGAGTTCCACCAATTAAATTCCCAATAAATCTTACTCAATCCTATTCAAATATCATAATACTTTTTATATATTTTTCATTAAAATCTACTCTATTTCCAGAAAATTATCCCAAACCTAATAAATATATATTAATATAATAAAGTTTTCACTCATATATTATTCTTAACTTTGTTAATTTTATAGTATACCTGACAGTATATCATTCAGAATAGTAATAATTATGTTGATACATATAAACTAAATAAAAAACAAATATTTAAAAAATTAATAAAAAATAAAAGAGAACCCACCTATTTAATTGAGTGGTTGATTTGCAAGGTACACAGGGATAAAAAATTGGAGTGGTCATATAATTTAGCCACTGTCTCTTCTGGAAGAGTATTGACCCTGACCTGTAGCAAAATAAATAAGCCCTCAGGCTCAGATGGTGTCCCCCACTTGAAATCTTGCTTGAGCCACCCAAAGACCTCCTTAATTAGATTCAGGAATGGAGAATAGGTGGAAAGAAATAATAGGTGCATAAGTGCTGTGGCCAATTGCTGTGATGTTGCAACTGAACCAATGAGGATTCAGTATTTGGAATTAGGGAAGACAACAGTCCAATAGAAAGGATAGAATAATAAGAATAAGGTGTTGTTTATTGTAGAGTATTGTGATTAATATACAATATGGGGAAAGCCACAAGGCCACAAGGGGGTGACATAGTGGGAAGTTCCATGTAAGGTTCAAAGCTGAGGAATAACTTGTATGGGGATCAGCAAGTCAAATTGGTAACGCCCCTAATCAGGATGAAGTACCCGCCATTCAATACTTGCCATCAGATTAATCCATGTTGTTAGATACGTCAAGGGGCAACCCATCAAGCGCCCCCTGTGTATTGTAAGATACATTAGCAGGCAAGTCTGGAAGCTTGGTTGCAACAGTGAGTCAATTTCTTTGCCTGTATTAATCATTGGTGATTATTCAAGAATACTAGCCACATTGTGGAGCCAACATTATCCAACATAATGATGTTGATGAATCCCAAGCTAGTGACTCTGAGGTGCTCCTAAACCAACCAGAGAAATTCAAGTAAGGACTCACTATTTTGCAAACCCTTGATCATTTGATAAAGTTCAATGCCAAGGGAACTTTCAGGGATCTATCCTGTGGTAGGTTACTGAGAACTTGCGGGCAGACAGCCTGCAGGCCCAGAAGGAAGGGCCCACCATAGAATAGGGGCTAACTTTATAATGTAGGATAGTGATCTCCTGAGGATGTCCCAGGGTCCGCTAGAGGGCACCATAGAAATGATTAAGCCAGTGAGGGTGATGTATATGACTCCAAATATTTGGGTAGAGGTGAACTCACTAGTACTAATATATTCTTGTGGGCCGCCAGGTCAAGGAAAGGGTCATTGGTATCAAATATGCGGGAAGGTAGTTATATTTGTTGCAAAATAGCAAAGGTTGTACAGTGATCCAAGTTTCTTCATGATCAAATAGCTCTGTTTTTCTGGTACAGGCTTCTGGACTGTAAATTAGGATCTCCTATAAGGTAAATTCCAAAAAAAATCTGGGTTTGGAGGATACTCTGTAAATGGACTGGGCTGTAGGAAGTTTCCAGGGAACATAATAATTTGGGCATTTGGTCTGCATTTTCTTGGTCCTGGTGGGAAGCAGGGACAAAACCAGAGAGATAAAATTGAAAATGATAAATTGCTAAAAGAAGGTAGGATAAGACCTGCTTAAACCAAAGGTTCATAACACTTTATTGTAAGGATGGCAATGAGCATCTTCCTTTCATCTTTTGGGTATAAGTATGCTCATCAAAACTGTGAAAACTTTTGCAGATTCTTATGGCCTGAGTGGTGGCGTTTTCCAGGGTTTTCACAACCCTGGGAAAGCTCAGAATTGTTGTTTCTTCATTGGCTGCATCAGGAAGGGGAGCCTCAAAATTCTTTTTTGAGAAAAAGGATTTGTCAGCAACCTGTGAGCCTTGGGATTGGGGTAATTCACCTAACACTTCATTGGCAGTGGTCTGGGAGATTGCATGGGTGTCCTTTGGGCCTTTGCTCTCATTGGATGGGCTTTGTGGTTTCCTCATGGGGTAGGGTTCAAGCATATAAGGTGCTACGCTGGTGGGTTTTGGAGGTTTCTCCAAAGTCAAATCCATTTCTGTTTTGAGCCCAAAAAACGTGGGCTGGTGGCCCACAGGGGGGCGGGGTTCAAATCTCAAAATTGTGATTTTTCTTTGCCAATTGATAGCAGGAATTTGTCAGTTGTGCCAGGAACCAGGAAGGGCTATGTGAAAATCCACATGAAAGCATTTGTAGGTGAGGTATGTTCTGGTCAAAATAAAGATTTGATGCCTATAAACAGGTAAATGGTAGTTGTTTTATTGATATGTCTATCTTGGCCAATAGAGACAAGTTATCTAAGCCTGGGAAGGGGAGCAATGTGGCCTTTGGTTCATGCAGTGAAATGATAGGGAGGCTGTGAATAGCTGGATAAGGATGTGCTAAGGGAGCTATGAGATCCTAGTACTAACTGAAGGGGGTGTGCAATTGGATAACTTTACCTAGGCTGGGGGCAAGATGTCTCTTTCTATGTATTTCTGGTAGGTTGGAGGAGGTCTTGAAGTTGCTAGGCAAGCATAGTTATGCCCAGAACCATCATTAGGGTAGCTGTCTAGAAAAACAGATGCAGAGCTTAATGATTTGTAAGTTTCTGGGAAGTGAAGCTGGTTACTTTGTGCCTGAAAGATCAAACTAATCATTTGAGTGAGTAAAAACAGTGGCAAGACATGAGGAGTACCTGTTGCTTATGACCTAAAGTGTAGATCACTGATGAGGGTCAATTATAAGTCAATTCACTTGTGAAGACTTATTGTCTGAGCCTGAGATGTTAACTGATGGAGACTAACATAATAGAAAAGCTCAGATGGAAGATATTAATGAAGATTGGCAGGAAAAAAGAGCAGAAGAACTAGGAAAAGACCATCAAAAATGGCTGAAAAGAGAAAGAGAAAGGACAGATAGAAAATATTTAAAGAGATTTTAAATATAAAGTAAACAGAGAAACAAAGAGGGTAATAAAGAAATAATTCATAAAGAAATAGAATAATTAATAAAGATAAACATGATACAGTAGTTTTAAAAGCTATGGCAACAAGCAAAACAATTCAGATTTAAACAAAATTAAAAATAAATGAATTCATATTGATTTAAAATAGATTTGGATTCATTTCAAGTTTGTTTAAATCTGAATTGTTTTGATTGTTGCCATAGCTTTTGAAACTACTGTATAAATAAATAAAGAGAAAACAGTAGAAATAATAAATATAAATATTTATTAAAGGTTGATTGAGCAAGAGGAAGGAGAAGACGTAAACGGCACAGAGAAACTTTGAAAGAAGGGCCAGACATTTCACATGGGCATTAAGAGGAGCAAAAGCAGAGCAATGGGTTCAAACCAGGGGCAAGAGTGAATATCCTAGGGAAACCATTTGGGGAAACAGTCCAAAGCCTGTTTTATCAATGTTTTTCATTGGTAAACAGATGGGGAAAGCCTAATAAATATGGGGTTTTACAAGTAAAAGTCTGCCCTAATTAGCTGAAATAGGCTGTTAAGTTTAATTTATTAGAGGGAAAGAAAAACTATATAGTTTAAGCCTGGAAAAGAGAGGAATTGGAAGGGGATAAGGTTGAAGCAAGGAGCTATTTAAGGGGAAACAGACTGGAACAAGGAGGATACAGGGGATTTCCAAAGTCATAAGCCAGACAAGGAGACCAAGACATCAGGCAAGAAGCACAAGACCAGGAGCAAGGCAGTGAAAGGCAGGAAGACCAGGAAAGCAGAGCATAAAGAACTGCACAAGGAGCCCAAGACATAGACCAGGAGTGCAAGACCAGAGACAAGGAGCCCAAGGCATATGAAAAGACGCCCAAGGCAAAGATCAAGAAGTCCAAGACATGGTGCAAAGAGCCCAAGAACAAGTACAAGGAGCCCAAGACTTAGCAACCCAAATATATTCCTCCAAAACAGTCTATAATACACAATTTTTCTAAGGAGATCTTCTTTCTGATGCAAAAAATGCCAATATTGACCCCTAATCCCCTTTTTGTGACAGAAAACTTTCATAGTAATAATGCTTTTGGAGCTTATTAATAAGATAAGAAGAGATCAAACCTTTAGCTTGTTTAATTGTAGAAAACTTATGGTTGAATAATGAGGAAAGGGGTGCAAAGAACCTTGAGATCTGGGATATTGTTAGACTGAATATTATCATTTAAATGGCCTCCTAAATGATGAAGCTGCTTTGATAGCCCATGCATTGCTGAAAAAACGTTTTTCCTAGCTATCAATTGACAATGATGATTGGGGGACATGGTGAGTCACTTTTAAAATGTTTTGATAATTAACTTTTGTTCTTTTCATAGAAAAAATATCTCTGGGGATGACAACTTTTGCAACTGAACCAATTAGAGTTCAGTATTTGATTGGAGAAGACAAAATTCCAATAGAAAGGACAGGAATGAATAAAATAAGGTATTGTTTATTGTAGAATATGATGATTAATATACTATATGGGGAAAGCCACAAGGCCACAGGGGGAACATAGTGGTGTGTTTCATGTGAGGTTTAAAGTCAATGAATAACTTGTGCGGGAATCAGCAAGTCAAATTGGCAGTGCTCCTAATTAGGATAAAGTTCCTGCCATTTGACGTTGCCACCAGATTCATTCATAACGTTAGATACGTTAGCAGGCAAGTCTGGAAACTTGGTTGAAACACAACCTCAACCTATCCAGTCCATGGCTTTGACCCAGGAAACACCTTGGTATATTTCTAAAATTTAGAAGCACCACTATTTTCCCTGCAAAAATCTAGCCCACCAAAGAAGTAGACCCTACAGCATCACCAAGTTAATAGGGAAAGTATCATTTAAACTAGAACTATTCCCTACCTAGAGAATCTACAATGTCTTCTACTGTACACTTTTGTTCAAAAAGGAAGGAAGCTCTCTTTCTCATCAAAAACTCAAGACTGACACTCATCTCATCTAATTAGGGCGCTCTGAAGCATACAAGATTGAGTATCTATGGGGATCACACCCACTACAAGACCCCCAGTACTATGTCAAGAAGCAATAATATCCACCCAAAAAGAGCACATGAGAACCCCTATGCAACCAATCTAACTCTCACACAGCTATCCAATAGTACCTAGAGAAGAAGGCTATTAGAGAAGAGAATTATGAAAAAGGGGATGATATCGTGAATGATATTTTGATTCTAGTATTGAGCACAAGTCAAAACCAAGAATCAAGCCCTGGTCCTCAGAAAATACGGCCTGCTAGCAAAGATAGTCAGGGAGCTGGCTGCCTGCAGTTTTTTGGGCTTGAATCTGAAGGATGTTCAATGACCTGCCCACAAAGCCAAGAATTTTTCCCAAATGATACACTGGCCACAGTCAAATGTACACCACTGAAGATCTAAACCTACACAGAAGTATCTGCTTGCCTAAAGAAGGTTAAGTCTAAACTTAAAATTAAACCCTCTAATAAGTGTCAGTCAGCATCAGTCCTCAGCATTAAATCAATGATGTATTTGGCTAGGCCATGTGATAAAGAGAATTTAGACAAGAAATTAGAGTGTTGCCACTTCTATTCCCCAACATCAGCCAACCCAGAATTAAGTGCCAGTAAAGCTGCCCCTCAAATGCCAATGCTTGTTGAAAGAATTCTCCCAGACCTAAAGCCCGCAAATTTTGAAAACTCAAATTTTGATAGTATAAAAACCCTGCTGAATTGAGGATTGCAATATTGCCATTCTGATAATAAAGTTCAAATGAACCTTTGGTTCACATAAATTCTACCTTATCTAATTTTAGTATTTTACCACCTCCACTCCAGTCCCTCAGACTCACAGGCCTCCACCACTCCTACCAACAAAACTGCAGACCCCTTGTCTGTGGTATTCTGTCCGCTTGGATCATTTTTTGGGCCTGTACATTTCAGCAAGTACCCTTCAAACCCCACCTATTCCAAGTTCACCCTGGAAAATATACTCATTGCTGACCCCTTGACAAAAACCAGAGTCACAGAAACAATAGGTCATTATTTAAAGTGGTACACAGTTCCACCCAGACTATTCTGCAATAAGTATAGTTATCTGCCTTCATACCTGATACCAATAACCTCACCTCTAACCCTACAGCCTAACTTTCAGCAAAAAATTGCTACCACTGCTAATTCCACTTCCACTCAGATGTTTGGGGTACTTTATATTACTCTTACAGTCTTGGAAAACTCCATGATGCCAAACTCTGGCCCTTGGTCTTTGCCTGGCCAATTATTATCCTATGTTATCAATTTAGCTCTCATCTTATGGTGGGTGTAAGAGAGGGGTACCAAACTAACTAAGTTTGTCTCCCATTCTGGGGAAAAGATCCACCAGGATACCATCCAGTGCAACACTGGGAGGGCCGCTCAAACTGGAGTCTAGAGAGAAAACGTGGAGGACAGTTGAGGGAAGTGAGAGTTGAACCCCATCAAAGTCATCCCTGCAAGCAGCCAGGGGGTACACCGGGTGTTTTGGCCCTGAGAGCCAGGTGCGGGCTAAGAAATGGGTTGAGGTTCTTCCACTGGGAGTGCAGATGAGAGGGAGTCTTCTTCATGCAAAAGTCTGGGCAACAAGTTAAGGAGAGACAGATCCAAATCATCACAGGTGAGACTCTTTACCAAGTGTTCACCAGAGATGAGAAGATCCTATGCCCTGCCGGGAAGGTCTTTCACAAGATAAAAAGATGAGATAGGTTATTGCTCACTCTGAGCACAGAGGAGGAAATCCACCCCCAGAGATCAGGGGAAGTGAACCAGATGAGGAGTAAACCCAGGGACAAAGTAAAGATAACAAACTTGCAGATGGGAATCAGCATTATAGAGGGATAAAAATGGAGATTTCTTTACAACAAGATGCAAGAGACAAGCAGGAAAAACCATCCCAAAGGAAAGAGAGAAATTTTCTGTATTTGGGAGCAAAGAGAGCGGTCAAGAACCTTTAAACTAAGATATTTAGTCAAGGTGTAGCTGTTAACGGGAGAGCAAAAGAACCGAAAGCCAGTAAAAAGCAAAAGCAAAGCAAAAACCAAATTATAATAGGTAATTATATAGTTTTTAACACTAACTTTAATGGTTTGAGATAGAAACCAAAAGAAAAACTGTAAGCTCTAGTGTTAATACTAACACTAGCTCTAGGGACTTCAAAGAGGACGACAGAATCCAGAAGACAACAACTAAGGTAAGGGATGATAGCCACCTTTACTAACAAACTTTAAGATATCAGAGGACCAAAAAGAGGCCTCAAAAACAAAAATGTTCTAAAGTTAAAGGAAAGGATTAAAGTCTAAAACTTTATTGAATAGAATGAGCAAGCAGGGGACTAAAAGTCCCCTGTCTTGCTTTAAGACACCAAGTTTGAATTTGAAGGTCACCTGGCCTCAGCTAGTCATTTGATTGGACAAGATAGAATTTTTGCCAGTAATTTCATGAGGCTTGGATGGTTTTTCATTAATTTCTGACCCAACCTCCAATTGGCTGATGCCTAAAGGGCACTTCAGGATGCCATTAATTTCAGTCTGGATGGATTTTGTTGAATTAACAGAAGCACACTCTGATTGTTTAACCTTCATCCATTTTAAGTGGGAACAAAACCAAGCCAAAAAATAGTCCAAATTGATCATGGATTCTTCTCAAGTAAGAAAAATTCAGAGAATCAGTATTTATCACCTGGAAAAGATATGCCAACAAATCTCTTGTCAACTGTGTGGGCTAAATCCTCAAGGAAATTAAGTGATTTGACTTAATTTTGAGCTGTTTTATTCATACATTGGGGGAAATTGTCCTATCCAGGAATAAAGAGGGATTAGCTTTACAGTGTACATTACCCTCTGGTTCAGCGGTTTCTTTGCCTATGTAAAATAGTTTTCCCATAAACAATTGATATTCTGACTAAGAGCCCAAATTTTGGGTTCTCTACTCTAATTTTCTCTCTCAACTTACCTGGTGCCCTCGGATTTTCTTTGAAATCTAGAAAATGCTGTTTTTCCTGGCAAAAATTGTGGCTCTTACAATTTTTTCTGTTATGTTGCTATTATTGACTACTTTTCTTTAATTGTGATTTTGTCAGGAATATTCCTGACATAAATCAAATTCTGACTAAAGGAAAATGTTGGGTAAAGATAGGAGAATTCCCAATTACAGAGGCCAAATTTGATGAAGAATTTCCCCCTTTATTTGGGGGAAATAAAAATCAAATTTTGGAAAAACAGATTTTCATGAAAACCGGAACAATTTAACATCTGGGCAGGCGCCCGCTGTCACCGCGCAGACGCCTGCCACCCTTTGCCAGCCTCCCACCCGCCAGCCAGGCTCCCGCTGCCCAGCCAGCTGCCAGCCAGCCACCCGCCCACCCCTTTCCCAGCGGGCCCACTGCCAGCTCCCAGGCCCCATTTCCCAGCTAATCAGAAGTCACCATACAAAACAACCAATCAGAAAAGTACCTGACCATAGGGCGAAATCCAGGGAATAATTTCTGCCCTGCAGAAGAAAGGGCAAACCCAAGTGCAGAATCCAAAAATAACCCTGACCCTTCCAAAAATAGACCAAACCAGGTCCCAAAAGTTAAAAATAATTTGACCTCAAGCCAATGGGATTCAGAGGGCCACAACACTTGCTTAGGTCTAGACCTCAGCCAAACTAACCTTTCCAAACCAAAAATAGATTTGGAAAGCCCCATGAGCCTTTCCCATCAGCTGACTTCACAACCAGGGGACATCATTGGCCCCAGGCATGAATGGCCAAACCTCCAGCAGATTGCCCAAGAACAAGAATTCGGCCATCTTCTCAAACCCCATTTCCCAAAACCTTTATCCAAACTTCTGGGATCCCCAGTTCCTTGTTTTCACTCCCACTTACAAAAGTTTGCAAGTGGGGAGCACTATAAATAAAGGATCCCCCCTCAGTAATAGCTTGTGCTATTATTGAGATTAATACCCTCAATAAAGTGAAATTCAACTTACCTCTAACAAGTTAAAACCTACCAATCAGCCCCTGCCAACCCTCTAATCCAAGGAAGATGAACCACCTCATCTTCACAGCTGTGCTCACAGCTTGCCTTGGGATTGGAGACTACCAGTCAGGTCCAGAATTCTTTGGGCCATTTCCAGAAGGACTAGGTCAAGACTCCTACTATGATCCTGGTCAATTGAACTCATCCCAAACCGGACCTTGGCCTTCCTTGGTGTCTTTACATTCAACACTCTCTATTGCAATGTACACGTCCATGTACTATATCTTGACCTACTTTGCCGGGAGTTTTGGGAGATACAATGTGCATGCAAAGATCTTCCGCTGGCTAATGACTGTGTACCCCATTGTTACCCTCTTGACTGGGTTCCAGTTTGCCAACCTGCTACCCTACTTCCTGCAAGTGATACCTACCATAACAGGGTATTACAGATTTTGCCTATCTTCTTTGGTCATTTTGGTTGAAAAAGATCTTTTTAAGCTTTTTTATCTGCTAGACAATCTTCTTGGCAGAGCTTGTGAGTTTCTGTTGGCTGTGGAGTTTCTTGTAAAGAGTTTTACCTCAAATGACAAAAATTCTTCCTCTGTCATGAAAATTTTTGATGGCCCCTCTCCAGAAGTCATGTTGGTTCCCTTGTCTATCCTCCTTGGTGAAATTCCCTCTCTCAAGGTCTTTTCTCTGCAGTACATCCTAACACCTGGTCGTATGTCCTGGCTGTTGATGGGTATGCTGCTAATGGGAATACACATCTACTTTCCCCAACTGACTCCCACCTTGTTCTTGTGAGCTCCTATTTGATTGATCATTATACTGTAGATTCAGAACCTAAAGATAAAAATGCAGGATTTTCAAATTATTTTGTGTGAACTCACCAACTTACTGGAATATTTTTCATCCCTTTATATAAAAAATTAAGTTTTTCTGGGATGAAAATTACTCCATTAAGTTGGTGAGTTCACGCAAAAGAATTTGACAATCCCGCATTTTTACCTTTAGGTTCTGAATTTACAGTAGTGATCTGTTAAATGATGTCCTGGTAGGTTCTTCTCCTAGGATGGGAGCCAAGTTGAGTTAGTTTAGCCCACCTGTCTTACAGACTATCTCCTCTTGTATTGGCTGTAAAGCAGCCCCAAAATATGGCACACATATGTTTATCTTTAATGGTGCCTTTTAAACACTATGATCTGCAAGATTATCTTGGTTTGCAATAGCAATTTTTGGGTCTCTGAGATTCACTGATAAGCATTTTGGTCTTTTAAGACCAAATAATCTTTCCCCAGAAAGATATAAGCTGATCAATATATTGGCAAGCAAAGGCCAATTTTTTAACTATATTGCCTGAAGTAAAAAAGGGGTTTCTTCTTGCAACATGTCCATATAATCCTTTATCATGTAGTCTTCTAAGTACATTAGTCTCAGAAGCTTTAACTTCTAAGGAGTCTTTGTATATTTTATTAATTTGCTTGGCTGTTAAAAAGCAATTTTTAAAACCTTTCTAATTACCATCCAATCAGTTCTCTCACTAGTGTTTTAGGGTGACCTAATCTTGAACAATTATTCAGTGAGGTGTTTTTATGGCATTGTGGGTAAATTCTATTATATGGGCAGTTTCAGAACCAATATTAAGTTTCCTGCTTTTTTTTCTATATTATAACCCCATATCTTTTTTGGAATAACTTGACTGTGAATGTACTTGGGTGTTTCTCTTGTTTTAGCCATATTTTTTGTTCAAAATATTCTCTAATCTCAATTCTATTATATAGGTAAGTTTGGAAAAGGGTATCTGTTTCATAAGTATTTTATGGCTGTAAATCTTATATGGATTAAAAGGTTATAATAGTGTTTATTTTTGATTTTATTTTTGTTTCCCTTTTATTTTTGCATCTTTTTAAAGCCTTGTGTAAAATTTCATGGTCCATCTTTTCATGCTAATTTTACTCATTTTTGCTTTGTAAATTCTTGCATTATCTTAAATAACCCTGATGACCCATTACTTAAATAGGGTATTGCATTTTAATTGTAAATTCCATCTTGAGCTCTTATTTGAATTTCAGATTTAACAAGAACATAATGATTTTTAAATAGTTAAATCAAGGAGTCATATTTGCTAAACTAGGATGAAGGAGTGTATTTTAAAGAAAATCAGAGGGAAATTATCTTTACCTTTTTAAATGTGCTGTACATATATTGTTTTAGGTATATCTGTGTTACACTCTCTAGGGTTAACCCCTTGTTTCTCCACCAGATGGTAGGCAGGTAGGGCTAAATCTTGAAGGATATTATTTCTCATATTTTTCAGGAAAAAACAGGTTCACTAAGTCTAGAAAGTCCATACTTCTGAATTTGAACCTGATATTAGAATACTCTTCAATAATGAAGTTGGATTCTGCTTCAGAATGGTCCACTGTAACCCTACTTTAGATGATCTCCAGTATAAATAAAAATAATTATACTTTAGTTAATGAAGGTTAGCTACTAAAACTAATCACATGAATTCAATACTACTGACGCATGTGCTTTATACTTGATTTATGCTGAAGGATTTATAGAGACTATATTTTATGCTTAAAGCTTATTATTGAAGATTGGATTTGCCAGCAAATTTTTCCAAGTGAAAATTAGATGCCAGTTTTTAAAAACTGGGATATATCTTTAAATAATTATATATAGCTTTAAGGTGTTAGTTTTTTTGTAAAATATGAGGGTGTGATTACTATTTTTTGTTCAAAAGCAGACAATTCTTTACTCTGTAGTGTATTAAGGCTAGGGTTCACGATTTTCACAACAAAGCTAAATACTAAACTAAGCATTGCTTTGTTGAATCAATGTGATGTAGAGTATGGAGCTCTAATTTGGGCTTGGCCAAAGGGTTGGTTCCTGTTGCTTTGAAAGGCTATCTAGATTCAGCCTACTCAAGATAAGTCGCCATTTGATTGGTCGCGGGATTATTTATGTTTTAAATCCGATATCGTGGCATTGCAACGGCGGAATAGAAAAGCTGGCATAACCTCAATTATCATAAGACGTCGTAATTTAAGGATTAGACAGCAGCAACTATGCCAAGACGTACTCTCTCACCGAAACAAAGCACGGATTATTAAGTTATGGCCGTAAGTATTAATTAGCTCATATATCCTTAAGCCCGAACTTAAGCGTCTTTAAAATCTTAAGCTTTAGCCTTTTTTGCGCACAGAAGAACATTCTTTCAAGCCTACAAACTCTACCAGCTTTCGAATTTAAGGGTTATTCATGCATCTATGTTTTCAGGCTTTGATATTCCTTTCGCTGAATATAAGTTATGATATTTCACCATATACCTTTTTTCCTTTGCTAATTTAGCTTCCTTCGCTTATTGTGTTCTAAATATATAGCTATAGCTTAAATTTGTTCTCCTTATAAGTCGCCAAGGAAAACTCAGGCTAGCAAAATGGTTTAATACGATTTCAAATAAAGAAAAGCAAAAAATAGTAAAGGATGCTACACAGATGGTTCTATCCAGAAAAGCAAAGATGTGTAATTTCCTTGAATACAAAGGTATTTTCTTATTATACACTATAAGCTGGCAACAAATCCTGTAGTAATCCCCCCAGAATCCACTTTAGTATATCGCCGGTAAGAATTAATCCTCAAATATGATAATCATATTAATCACTCTTTAAGATATGCAAGCCTTTTCTTTGTCACCAGTATTGCCTCTCATGACAATGAACTCATCACGCTTGAAATTCTTCACCGTTATGTGGAAATTCTAGACAAGTACTTTGGAAATGTAACCTAAAGCTACTGTAATTATTTGTGTTAAACTTTCTAGGTCTGTGAGCTTGACTTGATTTTCAATTTTCACAAGGTAATAGAGTTTTATATTTACTTAAAATTAGTTTATTTTAAAATAACTTTTTTTTGAGAAAATATGAAACTGTATTTGTGACTCTCATTCCGCTTTCCCTGAAATGAGAGTCACCTCAAGATATAATGTTTTATTTTGTGGTGAATTCTTTGTATAGAAAAAATAATGTACCACTGTAGCAAAATGGTATGAAAAAATTGTTTTTAAATATATTTTAATACTTATCTTAGCTAAAAACACTTCTATTCTTCCAACCTGAGATATTAATTTAATCACACTGCTCCTTAGGCATATTTTATCCTTGATGAACTTTTAATTTGTGGAGAGCTTCAAGAATCTAGCAAAAAATCAGTCATACATTCTATCCTGAAACAAGATGAAACTGAAGAAAGCGAGAAGATTGAAAGAGCCTGGCCAGAAATTAAGTAAGTTAACTACCATATCAATTCTATGCTCACAGCTTTTTCTTATATGGGTGGTCTTTCATTTGCCTAATAATTCTGACTTTTATCTTAGGAGTGAATGGATTGGTCAGATTACAAACATGGAGTGGAAGAAATAGTTATTTCTTTGCCACCTTAAACTTCAGTTGTAAACTTAAATTCTTTGGCTACAATGTTAGATTAAAAAATTGGCACATAAGAGCATTTTATTTTTAACTAATCCAGGGTGACAGCTTTAAAAATTATTATTAGAGCCTATAAATATATTTATATTTAGTTTAATCAGATGTTGAATCATTTGTCCTTTGCTTTCTGCTTTTGATTTCTTTACTTTTCTACTTTTGCATAATTTAGTAATATACTAAGTGATTATATCTAAAATGCATACATATAATCTTTCTTGAATTTTTATTTCAATATCTAACTTGAGTAATATGTTCTGATTACTTTTAAAGCCAACTTTTTGGGTTGATTTTAGCATAAGGGGCTAGAGTTAGAACAGATCACTAGCAGAGCTGATATTTAACATGTTAGACTAAACTGTAAATTTGGCAAATGTGACTGAGGTGACTACCTAGTAGTTGACTATTAAGTAAAGGGAGAATTTGGGTTTTCAGAAACTTGACACTTTCAAGTCAACACCTTTTCAACTAATTGTGCTTACTATAATAAATGTTTTCAACATAGAAAGAAACTATATTCTTATAGCATACTAAAAAGGCCCCAAAGAGCTCAAAAGTGCATTAGACAAGATCATAACTGTCATAGCATGTATGATTACTTCCTCTTGGGAAACCCATTCCCTGATCAATGAATAATCAGTGGCACTCTTACCAGACGTTCATCTTATACAGGATCAAACATTTTGAACTCTAAATGAAATACTACCCGGACAAGTCCCATGACTACCATGATGTACATGGACAGTATATGGCTTACCATGATACTATATAATCCTCAATATCCATATCAAATAAAGTATCATTCTCTTCTCAATTTCCTCCTTTATCTTGCTTATTATACTTCCCAGAAGTATATTATTGACAGTGATAGTACAGGTAGGTTATCCATACCTACCCAACTCAGAGGAAAAATTCCTCCTAAGAAAAAGACCCAAACAATGATACTCCCTAACGGCTGGAGAAGATATGAAGAAGGTCGAGACATCCTCACAGGATTCACTTTCTTCAACAATATCCTTGTACCAACCAGACAGTACAACTTCCTCAGCACACAAGGAGCCCTGAACCCGCCTCCAAGCCCTGACACAACCAAAATACCTACCAGTGTATTCCAGCGTCTCTAATTGGTAGAGATTGGGACGTTTGCAGGGCTAGGCCAAGAAAACACCAACCTCTAGTTCCAAAGCACCCAGAACAAGCTCTTGCAAGCTGGCTACCTCCAAAGACTCTGGACTAGCAAGATTACCCTACAAGTAACAGGAGCAGCCTCCCAATTTGTGAGTGACTGGTTTGAAAAAAATTCTAGCCCTAATACAATAATTTTCAAACCTGTTGATATAAACAAATATTAGTCAGGTTAGAATGCATAGGCTCAGTCACACAACAATTTCAACTTGTTACATCTAAATAGAGGCTAATTTCACAGAAAATGTGAGCTATTAGGCGCAAATGTCCAGTCACACAATGATCTATTCAAACTGGGGATGAATGTATAATGATTCAAAATGAATATACCAAACAGTAGAACTCATGAGTTTCAGTCACAGAACGCATCTACTATGTTTAATATGTTTTTTATGAATGCATGAAACTCAGTCACAAAAGTTACAAACTCAATCCAACAACAAACCCTAATAGCAACTGAAACAGACAACAAAAATATCAAATATAAAAAAATGAGTGAATCTATAATACTGTCACCAGCTAGTCCTAATTAAGAACACAATTTAGAATAAGAAAAGGAAATAAATATTCTGAGTGTCTTTTTTGGGATTGAAATTAATAAAAAGATCAAACTTATCAAAACATATGATTAACAGTGCACATTTACGACCAAAATTAATTAATAAAGAAGTTTAAAAATCTAATTTGAAATAAACGGTAGTGACTACAAGCTTTCATGCTAATATATATGTAGAGATAAAAATTATAATAAA
This sequence comes from Entomophthora muscae, assembly GCA_014839935.2. Lineage (NCBI taxonomy): Eukaryota > Fungi > Entomophthoromycota > Entomophthoromycetes > Entomophthorales > Entomophthoraceae > Entomophthora > Entomophthora muscae. The sequence continues at coordinate 6,595 of QTSX02003947.1, read as the reverse complement.
TAAATTATATAGATAATCTGATTTTAATTTAATTTAATTTTATTTTTATACCAAAATGAACACATCTATAACAACAGAGCCAAGGTGCCAAAGGAGTATGCTGTGGACGTGGGCGCCCTTGTGGGTCAAAGAATTGAGTTAGTGCAACACAAGTGCCTACTCAGGAAGAAGACGGGGGAGGAAAGTTCAATAGTGAGGTTGCACTGACACAACCAGCTCAAGGGAAACAGAGTGGAAGGGCACAAAGCATAAATCACAGGGTCCAGAAGCTGACCAGAAAATACACCAAGGTCATCGTCACCAAAACAGTAAATGACATCACTACCAAGAGGGTGTTTGTTATGTACAACCCTGTATATTGCTGCAATGATGTTCTGACTACTACCATGGAGAAGGTGAAGCCTGTCCTTGACACCACATACAAGCCTTACGTGAGTGATAAAAAAGGGCAAGGTGACAACAAGGAGCCACAATACTATCAAACAGAAAAAGGGCAGAAGGTGTTGAAAAAGGTGACTGCATTCTGCAGCCAAGTGCTTATGTCCTGTGTTGTGGCTGAGCCCATGGGTTTCTTCCCAACGCCAAAAGGCCAAAGTACCACATCATCCCAACGCCACCCAGAATACCTTTAAATTTCAGGAATATTCCTGATAAAATATCTCAAGGAATCAACATTTGCAACACAATGGCGCCAAATAATCAAGGGAAACTGCTACAAAAAGTGCACAGAAAAAAAATTAAAAATTTGATTTTTGATAATTCCTCCTTTTATAGGCCGGCCGCAGTTTGGTGCGCCCAGGCTGCCAGCCTGCTGCTGGCATCACATTTCCCACAGCTGGGATGTCCATCCCTGCCAAATGGGGAAACTTTCTATTTGGGAAACCAAAAAAAGGAATTTCTCTAACTCCTAATTTGGACAGCAGTTTCCCCCAAATTGGGAATATTCTAAATAAAGGAGGGGTTGACAAGCTACAATGCACCAATATTCATGCATTAACTGCACCTAATAAATTTGGGTGCATGAAAGCCTCCCAAAATTTCTTATGCTACTGCCAGCCAGAAATTAGCAATGCATTGCCACTAAATCCACCCCAATGCCACCCCTAAAGGGAATCTCATAAAACACCAAGTGTTTGGGGTTCTCAATTCAATGTTTTTCATTATTCATGACATATCAAGGCTACTAGTATATAATAAATAACATTCACTTGATGATAGATTGTGCTATCATTGAGTAAAATTACTCTCAATCATATCACATAAATCACTACAAGACTTACCTAAAATAAAAATCCAAGACACTAAGCTTTGTCTGCTCTTTCCCAGGAGATAGAAGATGAATCATCTTATCTTCTCTGCTGTCCTTATAGCCTTTCTTGAGATTGGGGGCACCAACACACTGTTAAACCACACAGGCCTTTTCAAGAACCCACCAAAGAGTACTACTACAAGGATCTCGCACAATTAAACCCCACCCAGCTGTACTCTTGATCTGCCCTACTTTTACCCATTCAATAACGTTCATAGCTGTATATACCTTTAATTACTATGTACTTACTTACTTTGATGGTAATTTCAGACAATTTAATGTGCACAAAAAGGTGTTTCATTGGGTATTAATGTTATATCCAATTGTCACCTCACTCACTGGGTTCCAAGTGTCAAACTTGGCACTGTACCTTACTAAAGTACTTCCTCCTATATTGGTTATTTATATTAAGAGAATCATGGAGGAGACAAGTTACTACAAGAAGGCTGTGGCAATTGTTGGTATTTCAGAAAAATCTGTGTACAGGCTCCGCACAACTTACCTGAAAACAGGGACTGTTCTTCTTTTGGAAAAATCCAAGTGCAAACTAATTCTATTGGTTAAGGAACACTTGTGGGCAATAAAGCAGCAGATCAATAGGAACTGCCATCTTGAACTGGAAAATATTCAGTCAATAGTTGAAACTGTTTTGGCATTGAGACTTTGGTTTCCAATTGCTATTGCACTGTAAAGAGCCTACAATTATCATGAAAAAACTCAGGGGTTATCTGTACAATTGGAACAGCCCTGACAACATTGAATACTGTCAGAAATATACCAAAACATATACTGCACTAAAGGAGAAGGGGACAGTAAAGTTCCATTACATTGACAAGTCATCATTTGCATCCTTCATGAGAAATGAGTATGGTTATGTCCCCAAAGGCAAAAAGAATGATATAGCTTGCTGTGCAGCTATCTAGTCTGTTGCCTATTTGATGGTAGCCCTTTTTGGTCCCCTTTGCATAGATTTATATCAGATGACCAGGGGTTTTCACAATAATGGGACTTTTCTGGAATTTCCCCAATTTTTTAGGAGCACCTCCATGTAACCAGTTTAGGTGTCAGCAATTTTATTGTACAGTAAATTTAAAAGCTATGACAACAACAAAAAATAGCTCATATTTAAACAAAATGGTTTCAGATTTAAGCAAATTCCAACTACTAGGTTAAAATATACACTCTGTTAACAGGTATTTTTGGCGTTAATGGACAAAATGAATCAACACACCAACAAAGTTCTCACATGCCAAATGAAACTATTCAAAATACAAACCAAAATACAAGGATTCACAAACAAAATGGTGTGAGTTGACCTTCAGTGTACACATGTTTACTATGTAAATTGATGACAAAATACACTCAAGCGCAGTGAGTCAAAACCCAAATCAAAAACAAAAACACAATAGCAACTCAACATTTAAACAAAACCACTCAATTGTTGTGTGCAATAGAGTGTAATAAAGAATGATACCAAGGTATCTAAAATAAGACATGAGATCTGAAACATAAATTTTAAAATTTTTGTGTTAGGTGCTTATATTTGGCATAAAATCTGGAAAAAGGGTGGAAATTATCTCAGGTATTCTAAAACGGGTGTTGTAAACCCAAAAACAACTAATTAAGAAATAAAAAATCTATAATTGGGATATTGGGTGGGGAAAACTCTAATTAAATATACATAAACAGATAGAAGCAAAAATTAAAAATAGGGAGTAACTTAATAGAACTTTATTAAGTATTTTATTGAATTTTAAAATAAAAGGAACACAACAACAGAATAACAATGCACCTGTTGTGCACTGTGGTTGCAGTTGCCCTGCAGGTTGAAAAATTGAGTCAGTGCAACACAAGTGCCTACTCAGGAAGGAGATGGGAGAGGAGAGTTCAATAGTGAGGTTGCACTGACACAACCAGTTCAAGGAGCACAGTGTGCAAGGGCCTAGAGCATCAACCTTAGGATCTCTAAGCTGACCAGAAAATACACCAAGGGCACCACTACCAAAATGGTTAGAAACAAGGAGATTGAGCTTACTTTGTATGTGTTTGACCCCATCTACCGCCAGGAGTTGGTCCCATCATCCATGATGAAGAAGGTTAAGCCTGTGCTTGACACTAGCTACAAGCCCTACGTCAGCAACAGCAACCAAGAAGACTTTGAGGAGCCCAAGTTTTTCCAAACCGCGGATGGGCAGTAGGTGCTAAAGAAGGTTATGACTTTCTATAACAAGGTACCCATGCCTTGTGTACCTGACCCTGAGAAGGATTCTAGTTCAACCAAACCCATCAAGGCTGTCTGAAAGCGCATCCCTGAAATCAAACACATTATCCTGCTTAAGCTAATGCATGAATATGGTGACTACAAGGCGGCCACGGCCCTTGTTGAAGTGGATCCCAAGTACGCCAGCAATACCTTCCACAAATTCATCAATACTGGCCATGTCTTTGCCGCGGAGAAATCCTTGCGTGTTTCAACCATGCTTACCAAAGAGCACTAATGGGCAAACCACCAGTGGATAACCCAAGACTGTCATCTTGAACTGGCAAATATACAGGCAATGGTCAAGTTCACTTTTGGGGTTGAGGCTTATATTTCCTTTTATTATCATTTGGTAAAGGGTCTGCAGTTTTTTTTAGAAAAAACTCAGGGTGTCTCCCTACAACCAAAACAGCCAATCAACTAAAGGCTTAACAATTCCAACTATTTTTTATATTCTTTAATTTACTCTTTTGGATTTATAGATTATCATTTTATATTTTAAAGCTTCCAAGCCCGCAATCACATACAGCGGCACCATTGATGCAGATGCTTAATTTTTTATTGCAAATTAATTTAATTTATTGTATTTTGTGGTAACAATCCTAAATATTTAATACCAAAATATGATGAGTATATAAAAATGTCACTTCCATCAAATAAATATAAAAAGTATATTGAAAATTAAATATAGCAGATTTCAACCCTGTTGAGATAAACATATATTATTTAGTTTAGAATGCATGAACTCCATCACAAAAAGAATTTCAACTGGAACCAGTTGAAGGTAAATTTGACCAATAAAGCTTCCATTTATCTAGGGCCAGAAAACAAAAATAGTCAATCACACAATGAAAATGAAGTCAAATACTGAATTCCAAAATGAGATACCAAACACATGGAACTCAAATTCAAAATGCACACAATCCAGTCACTTCCTGAAGCATTCTACATCAAGTTTGATAATGAGTGTGTGGCAAATATGATACAAACCAAGAACACATGAGGTTCAGTCACAAAAGCAATGAACTCAAACACAAAACTACTCATTTTTTTAAAAATATTGATTATTTTGGGACTCAAATTAAAAATAGTGAATTTTAGGAGTGTTAAAACCACCAAAATCAATTCAGGGAACTTCATCATTATTTTCAATATATACACTTCTAAATTTGGCCATTTATGTCAGAGAGAATGTCTCAAAAAAGGAACATAAATAAATAAAATTAATTTTCTAGAAATTCTTTGCTTTTCTGTTTTTAATAGAATTTTTATTGGTTTTTGTAAGTATGAGTTTTTCAAGTGAATATAACTTTGATGTTGTTGAAGAGCAGTACCAGGAGCTACTCCAAGCTCAGGCTGCTGAGCAAGAGAGCGCAACAACCGTGTTTCCCATCTATACCCAATTCAATGCAAGCTGTGAGGAGGGTGAGTTGTATGTGTCACCAGGCCCATCCACAGATGGCTTTTCCAATAGCAAATATGGTGCTTCCCAAGACCAGGCCTAACCTGAGCCTTTGCCGCATTTTGGAGACTGGGAAACTGTGGCACCCTCTAATCTAACTATTGTCTGAGATTTTGGGTCAATCAGAGCAAGCCCTTCCTAATCAGGGTCCCCTTATTCCTTAAGTCCACCAAAAACAGCAAGTCATCACCAATGAGATCATTGAAGAGATTGTGAGCCTCAAGCAGGCTGGGGTAAATTTTGCCAAAATTTCCACTTGGCTTCAATTCACTGAGGCAGTGATCAAGCGGGAGTTCTGAGCCCTCCTGAAGAGAGGGGAACCAAGCTGGCCAAGAATCCAAAGAAGCAGATTGACTCACAGATCAAGGAGGCGCATCCTCTAATGCTTGACTTCCTCCAGCAGGACCCATACCTCTGATTAACTGAGGTCCACCACCTACTTGAGCTCAAGGGCATTTTCATTGCCTTCCGCACAGCGCAGCTCTGGATGCATGGGCTTGTAGTTGGTGTTCTAATTATGACCAATTGGCCGGCTGATGAGTTGTATGATGGATCTGATTTGCCCTACAGCCCTGTGATTAGTGCCACCATCACCTGATGCCTGTCCCTCTATTTCTGGTGAGTGTCATGTTTATATCTTATTATAAACGGTCATTGAAATTCCAAAGTGATGACGATTCCTTTGGAAAAATAACGCCCCTGGGCGCGGTAAAAAGAAGGAACCAGAGGGGAATTAGATTGGTGGGCCTTTGCATTTTTCTCCAAAAGGGACTTTTTTTCTACAGAACCACAACAGCTACACCAATGGGTACCAGACAGAAAAAATTCTTCTCCAACTTGCTTGCCACCTGAAGCTTGGCCAATTTCAAGGCCAAACCTTCCTGAGCCACCAAATGGAGTGCAATTAAGGCCTCCAAGAAGGTCTAAACAGATGGTCATGACGTCTCAATTTTCCCTGCTGGGCATGCTGATCTCCACCTTGGTGATGTGTTATTCTTCAATATTGGGGACACCATCTGTGGGCTCAATCCCACAACCTTCAGCCAGGTGGTTGGGGCAGCCAACAACCACACTGTGCTTTTTCCCCCCAGAAGGTCGCCAAGATGTTTACCAAGATGGCCTTGAATGCTCTCAGCAGCAGCCAATCATCAAAGGACCCTCAGCTTCCCCCTCATGAATCCTGAATTGTGCAAGCCAATCACTGTCTCCCTGAGTCAGAATATGATGTAATGTATGATCAATTTCTCCAAGCCAAACAAGGCAACCAATCACCTCTAGGCCCATCCAGCTGTCCTAGTCCCCAGCCAACCAATCCAGCCATTTGGAACCTACTCCCCCAGCCAATCAAGTTCTCACCCCTCCCTCCAGTCCGCCACCTAGTTTGCCCTGCCTAATCCAATTCCCCCAATAAAACTTGCCCCCCAATAATATTTATTTTTTAATTTATATTTGTTTAAATTTTACGTATTTTTTAATGTTATAATATATAATTTACATTTAAATAAAGTGATGATTGATTTTTATCATGCCACAAGTTAAATTTGGCTACTTTAATAATTATTAA